>JAACNH010002878.1:0-33993 GCA_019447015.1 Hymenochirus boettgeri
GTTTTTAGTGGCATTTAAGTTCAAAATCAAACAACAAACGCATGAGATAAACGAAACTCAAATGTTTAAAAAACGATTTACCTTGGAAAGCCTTGAGCAGATTGCTGAATTATATAAATGATGATATCTGGCATTTTTAGAAAAAGTTGGACTCTGCTTATAGTAGGGGAAACTGACTTTATGTAACAAGACAGTTACACAATGGAACCCTTTTTTAATAAAAATCCGCCGTAAACCAAAATGGTTAAATTGTAAATAGTTAAAAAATGGAATGGGCTTGTCTAAAATATTGAATAATGACTCCACAGAAGGAGATAGAAATATACATATATGGAACAATACATGTAACCGTAATAACTCAAAGGTTGGTGCCCTGAGGTTTCAGGCAATCACACGATGCTGCATTAGGTCTCTCCACAAGGGAAGAGCGGCAACAGAGAATGTAGGAGAGAATGTAAACTAGAGCAGTACCCGAAAAAAAGCTAAGAACCGGAAACAAAAATAGAAGTAGTCCAGAAGGCGCTGGGGCAGGTCATCCCAGAGAAAAGCCTATAATCACAAAATCTGGTCAAGTTATGACCAAGATAATTAATAAGGTGGTTGTTAGCGCAGGCTTGTCCTTGATAACCCTTGAAGAATCCATTTGATTGTTGAATCATTTGGGCGGCTATTTACTATAGTCCAACAAGGGGCGTGAAGGGGGGGGGAGGGCAACTGAAACTCAACATAACAAGCATAAGGCGCTTCCCGAGCTCAACAGCGGCCGACCCGAGTCATAATATGCAAGGGCTATATCCTTACATTGTGACCTATGTTGCTTCTTCTTATTAAAGTTAAAGTAATTTTTTGTCGTTGTATGGCAATAATCTTAACGGACCCACTGCTTAGACTACGCTGTACAGTTCTATTGTCCAAAACAACACTATCAATTCGTTTTCGTTACTCGATTCTACACCATTTTAACATTTAAGGCATAAAAAAAAAAGAGCGGAAATACACCTCACGCTTTACATCATATGTTAATTAGCCCACAATGCACATAAAAAGATATTTAGGATTTAAATAATTATCAGCTTTAGAGGGGGGGGGGAAAATAAATTATTTGCGCATATTGTATGGTCAGTTAAATAGCTTAGGGATAAATGGAGTAAGAAAAATCTTTAATGTAAGACTAAATCCATCATGTACAGTAATCGTCCATCGAGCAAACAGCGCGGGTAGTTTAAAAAAAGTGTCATGAACTACTCTAGATATATTCACGAACATCCCCTGAGGGACACCGAGTGACAACACTGGGGTCAAGGAAAAGAAAGAAAAAAATCACCATTTACAACTACTCTTTATACCCCACGATTCTCACTCCAAGCACAAATATAGGTCAAGACCAACTTTTCTTTGATAAGTCCTTCGTTAATGCTTTGTTATATTAGAGTTCTTGTACAAAGAGATATAAGTGATAATGTGGCCTACCGAAAAATAAGTGTAATATAAAAGAGAGGGTATATCCAGACCACCAGTGAGTATAACCTTATAAGACAGCACAAAAGGAGTAATGCTGAGTTATTATATACAGTATTGAACTACTAGAGGTGAATTCAATCTAGATATTACAGAGAAACCTGTAAGTAGTGTATTCGTTTTTTATTATAAAGGATAGGTCGCCAGAAAAACAACAAAAATCCCCAGGAACCGATGCTCAGAAAGAAAAAAAAAAAAAGGTACCCTTCCTTACTTCCATTACAGAAAAGCACTTCCCGACTTTAAAATACTGGACAATGTCTTCACTACCAGAATATACTAATAAGCGGGGAGGGAAAGAGCTGATCGGGAGAGTTCAGTGGAAATAACAAGAGTAACCATTGATGTCACTTGAGGATGAAATTATAATAGGGGGGGGAAAAGGAGGGATAAATTCTCACACTGTCGATTCCCCATTAAGTAGCCAAAAAAACTAGCCTAATGTAAATTAACATAATCACATATCCTTACCACACAATGAATTCCCAAATCTGAGTATATAACTACACGCGGCGGGGTTAAATTCAATTAGATTAGTTTTGGCATAGATTCTATTATGCTTAGAAAAATCTTGGACCTGAACATAAGTTAATTGATGGTAATTTTTTGAATGTAAATGTACAAAAGAATATTTTTTAGCAATACCAGACAGTTTTTATTCCGAAAGAAAAAAAGGCAATTGTATATCCCCACTTTTACGACAACAAAGTCCTGTAAAGCCAGAATAGCATTTTATAGGATTTCATACAAATACATTTGGTTTAGGCACAACAATTACACGCCGCTGAAAAAAAAAAAAACGAAATGAAACCAGATATTTGTGTTGCATAGAAAAATGTGAGTAAATAAATGAAATCAATGTTGACACCAAAAATGTTGAGTGTTTTGTCTACAGCTGAGCAATGCTGGTCACGACCATATTAAACGATGGCGAGACCATTCCCCTGTCACAAATGGGACAACCTGAAACGAACAACCCTTTAACTAACACTTGTATAGTTGGTGACAACACAAAACGCAAAGTTTAACTTTCAAAATACGCTAAACACTAAAACCGGGAATTTTCTAATTGAGTAATAAGTTTTGATTCACAAAAAAAAAAGAGCGAAATTATAGCTGTCTTTTTGGTTTTTTTTTGGATGAAAATATAATTAGTTAATTTTTCCTAAAGTATAACAGCAGAGACCAAATTGAGGACAAAGGTCTTCAGCACTGACGAAATCGACACAGGACTATTAGAAACAACCTAACCTCGGGTTCCTGAGGAGTCAAACCGTAAACATGCCAGATGGCGATGTGTGGACATGGGGCCAGCAACTAATTCCAAAGAGTAGGTCAAATTAGATAAAATGCAGTTATTAGCAGTACGAAATTATCGGGACTCGAGCTCTTTAGTTTCAACCATTGTTCTAAAAATTTTTTTTTCCAAAGCTAAAGGCGCCAAAAGGGGGCTCGGGTCGAAGAAACATATAAATTTTTTTGGAAAAAACCTACACACATTGTATAAAAACTACAGGTACTAGGTGCACATATACTTAATCTTACTCAACATTCAAAATTTAAAATGCGTTAATGAATATAGGTGACAAAGAGAATTGCAACAGTAGGAAATCTTTCTCAACCACATAACAAGAAAAATGCTCTTTATTTTAAAAACATTTGTTCAGTTTTTTCCAACGTAACCCTACCGCGGTTTTCTCGGAACCCCTGTCGGCAAAACACCCCCTGGACAAGCTTTTCACATAAATTAAAACTTTTCTGCAAAAGTTGCCGTGCTAATTTTAATTTGCATCAGGCACTAATATCTCACTCTATATGTCCGAAATCAACAACAAAGTGCATCAACATTCCTAGGGGCACAACAAAAAAAAAAAAGGGAAAAAACGATACAGGTGGCCCCGCAGAAGAAAAAGCAATACCCAAAGTAATACATTGTAACATGGGGCTTTGATCTATTTGGTCGAAAATTAAGTTCTTTTTATGTGTTAAGTAAAGAAAAAAAATCACAAAATAATTGATACTTAACCCCCCCCTAACTTTTACAAGCCGGGGTGGTCGGTTCTCAAGAAAAAAGGGGGATATTGCGGGCTCCCAGGGCATGCAAACTGACCGATACTTATCTTTCTGAGCAATTAAGATTCTGTATTAAAAAGAGACCTGATTTATCACTTGGTAGCAGAATAATAGCTGGACGGTTGTACATGGGGTGTTAATGGCAATCATCCTGTATAGCCCTATGTACTATATTTTACAAAACTTACTACATTAAAAGCTGCAAATAAGCGACGTGGGTTGCCTGTGGGTGTGTCCAATCAAAGGAACAATCTCAATACTACAAATATCCAATAATATGCGAACGTACTTTTCCATTGTTGAGCTTTACAGAGTATAGTTCACTCTCGTATTGCCCGTAATGGGGCCTTTAACAATAATAACTAATTGTATATTGGGAGGATTAGGGGGAGGGAGTGCCATTAAACCCCCGTCTTCAAAAAATTAGTAGTGCAGAAAAGGGCCCTAGAACAAAAAAGAGATGGAGCATCAACGTTAGCATTTGTTACGCTAAAAATCCACCGCGGCCCAAGATCTGATCGCTGATCTCAATCTCCTATAACCAGCTGCGGAGCACGCATTGTCGCGTATGTCTCACATATGAAGGTGAGCATGTTACAAAGGAGAGGTTAAAGCGGTCAGATAGATTCCAACTTGGCCGTGGGTTGGAATCGCGTAAAAGGTGGTAAATTGTAGTGGCTCCCATCTTACTTTCGTCGTAAAAGCCCTGCATACTGATTGAAGATCGGGAGGGTCCGAGGCGCCACTGCTTGACCTGTACCGTCCCATGGCGTTCAAGTTAGTTAATGTGTACAAAGGAAGTATTCGGAATTCGAAGAGTGGGATACTATTCCATTTAAGGGATAACGTCTATGTAACAAAGTATTGATAAGTGCAGCGGATTGTGCCACGGATCGGTTTTCGCCATGTAGCAGTGTCAGCACAAGTGGAATAAATGGCAGTCACATGGTGGAACAACAGTCCCTTTAATGTTTGGGGAAGCAAATTGTTGACAAATTTATTAAGCATCTTCCTCTCAATCCCATCAGCTACAGGTTCCAGTCTCGTGTGTTTTGCAATATAAAAACTACTAAATGGGTTCCAAATTTTGGCATTGAAAAAATTTCTGGGTAGAGTTCGTCCTTGGTCGAGAGATAAACTGAATGTGCTCCCAAGAGGTTGCCATAGTACTAGGTACATGCAACAGGTGTAAACAATCGATAAATTGCAAAAGGTACCCGAAAAGGCCCCCGCAAAAAGAGGGAGTAAAGGGGAGCCACATCAAGAAACCTGTTATTAACTGCTTTATCTGAACTGTCCATAACAAACGAAACACTATCGGCTGTTAATAAAATAGCTGTCGCTGGCCCTCTAGTCCCCGCCCCCCAAGTAAAAAATACCATGTTATGTTAGATATTATACCGTTTGAAGGTCGATTGAAGAATAGCGCAAGATTAATTTGCAATATGAACAATATAGCGAGGAGAAACCACATATGTTATAGAATAGAAATCTATTATTTTTTTAAAATGTAATAAAGGATTGATAACAAAACAAACACTGGTCTCCTTAAATAGGGGAAGGGAAAGACAATTAACCAAACTAAAAAAAGGCTTATTTTCATGGAATAGACTCAAGAAATCCTTGCTAGAAAATTCTATTTTAGTCCTATCAGACCGTCGCTCAATGTAATAAAAAGTGCTCAATGCCGTACTACTGTTCCTGCGGGATGGTAGCAGCAAATGGATGCCATTAAATATCCCTGATGGGTGTACGTTTATTTGAGAATCTAGGTAATTCACTGCTAATTTTGTGCCTTGAATCACAAAAAACATCAGTGCTTCCATAACTTTTTTCCGACGATGGTTGCTTGACTGTGCCCCCGAGGTCACAAGGGGTAATCCCCCGTTATGTCCGACATCTTATTTACCGCAATGAAAACGAGCGAAAAACTTTACATGTAAAAACAGAGGCAAAGGGCTGATAAGAAATAGCAATTTAAGTATGAAAAGATACTAAAAAAGTATACGTAATTTTAGGGTATGAATA
The DNA here is from genome assembly GCA_019447015.1 of Hymenochirus boettgeri. Taxonomy (NCBI): domain Eukaryota; kingdom Metazoa; phylum Chordata; class Amphibia; order Anura; family Pipidae; genus Hymenochirus; species Hymenochirus boettgeri. The sequence goes on from JAACNH010002878.1 coordinate 5,620, forward strand.
AAGACTATTTCCTCGTCCACCCCAAATAACTTGCATATCCTCATTATTCTGCTAACTGTTGGAATAACCGAGAGGACTGCAAAAAAAAACCCAGCCAAATTTTATATGAAGGTAAGGAACAATTCTTCCTAAAAGCAAATACACAAAGTGGCAAGATGCAGGGAAATTTCCCATGGATCAACAACATAGCTTTAATGTATCAATACAATTCAACTTGAAAGACATTCCTTGTTGCATAAAACACCTACCCTTTTTTTTTTTAAACTGGAAGAAAAAAAAAACACAATTAAGGAAAGAAAAGAGAATAAAAGAAAAGGGAAAAAGAAAAAAACAAAGGGGGGGTAGGGGTGGGAAAGGGAAACAGAAGGCGAAGGGGGAAATGCTAGGGGAATCAAGACAGGGTGACAGGAGTGGAACGATAGAAAAATCGTCGGGAAAGAGGTCGACGGAATCAATTGTTTTCGGGGGGGAGGGGAAAGTTACCCTTGCAATCAAGATGCCGGGTTCGGGGAAACAAAAAATGACGCCCTTCAAAAGAGAAAGGATGAAAAAACTTAAAAAAAGCTTAACCGGGAAACAACTGGACATTACCGCGAAAAGGAAGAAATGGGAAAATTACTGTAAGAATTCAGAAGGCTATAACAGAAATAGATAAGATAGAATATACGATGAAAAGTTAAGAAAGGTATTAAAAAAGAAGAAGTCAGGTCAGAAATTGGAAATCGAGGAACCAAGAGAAAATCAGAGCGGGGGAATACAACGGAAGAAAGGGGGAACACTTAGTCAAGGGGTAGAAAACGCTAGGGAAAGAAACTTAATCGGAAATAGCGGGCAGGGGGGGAAGCACCTATACGAGAGCGTATCAATGGCACTAGAGAGAAAAATCCATCCTCACGTTCAGAGGGGAATAGGGGGGAGAGGGTAGAGGAAGTGCCAAGATTGGACCGCTTCACAATAGGCAGAGAAAAAGGGAACAAAAAAAAGGAAAATAGGCATCGAAGCGAGGGGTCGGGAACAGTCAGGAAAATTCAAAGAGGGTGTTGAAAGGGGGGGGGAGACGGCTGTGGTCGTAGAGCAGAAGAAGATTCAAGGAGACTCCCACAGGGGGAAAACCACTGTGCGGGGAAGCGGGGGCTTGTAACAGAAGCCTTCAGAAGGGGGTAAAGGGAAATTAAGATCGAGGGGAAAAGAGTAACGGACCCTTCAGGGGCAAGTTCCGGGCGGGGCGAATCGGGTACCGGGGGAATTAAAACGGGAGGGGAGCGAATGGGGGAGAACTTAGAACCTGCGAAAAAAAGGCTGGTAAGAAAACTGAAAAACGTGAGGGGGGTGGAAAAAAAAAAAGAGTAAAAAAAAGGGAAAGGAAAAGAAAGAAAAAAAAGGGTAAAAGGGGTAAAAAGGTAACTTAGAAAAGAAAAAAGAGGACCAATGGAACCTGACACAAGACGTTTTCATCTGGTCGAGGGTTAGGAACAAGGTTTGGGGGCTTGTACCATGAGAACAAGTTGAAACTGTGGCAACTGTCTCCAGCAATGTGGTTATGAGCAAGTTTCCGTAAGGATAAGCTTAAAGAAAAGTCTTGTATAAGTTCCTAAAAAAAACTACTAATATTAGAGATATAGGGCTGGGGGGTGAGGTATCAATTATAATGGATGGCTGAGTATGCATCCAGGGTATGCTATTCGACGATTGCCGTTTGTGGACGTCAGGAAGGAATTTTTATTCCCGCTATTTTAGCTGAAGGATTTTTCAATTGCCTTACTCTGGATCAACTGTTAGGAAGGGTTATACAAAAAAAAAAAAGAGGGTGTGAAACTAGGGTTGGAACTTGATGACAGTACTAGTCTTATATTCAACCCTTAAAAAACTTATCACTAATGTTAGCTGATAAACAACGTCCACTGGAAGAGCCGTTCCTAGCTGGGTAAAACCAAGTTCATCACAATGGGCAGAAACCGCTTTCCGGACAAGCTTGAAGCCATAAAAGCCGTTTGGTCTTCAGAGTCGTAATAAGACGGTGCCTCAAAAAAAAGTGTCCTGTTGCGGGATGTGGTATCTAGAAAAAAAATTGGGTGAACAATGCCCGCAAATAGTTTGATTTGTATGGACCCGTATAATAGAATATTATATACACGAGTAATCGATATCCCCACGCCAGCGCCTTATCCTCCGCGTACATACTTGGGTGAATAAACGGGTTTCCGGGGGAAGTCTCGTGCTCTATCATAAGCAAAGCTCCCGCCATCCCCTTGTTAATTTAGTTGAACTCTTCTCTTAAGAACCCTAAATTCATTTCAAAGAGTCCTTTTTGTACACAGTCATATGCCCAAAATGGCACGGCTGATTCCAAAATGAGAGCCTAAATTACCAATGGCTATGTAAAGAGTGAGGAATTACTGTTTCCTCCCTTGAAACCACAATACGGTGGCTCTATAATCACCAAGACCATACCAAAAATAGGCTGGCTCTGGGCTTTGTGGCTTCTGGCGTTGCACGGAAAAAGCCTGAATCGCCCGTTCTTGCTACCTTTAAGGGGGGGTTTTGTGTACCACCAAAACTCCAGATCCCTTTCCAACAGGGATTCACTTAAAAACACGATAGGCCAGTAAGAGAATATTAGCACCGTAATTTTTACACTGTCCAAATGTCATCAGCCCTTATGAAACATTAATAATGCAATAATTGAATTGTCCTCATAACTTCACAACTGTCGAACAGCACCACTTGACGGGGTCTAAATCTAGTGCCCCAACTGCAGAACGATTGACAACATCCTCTGAAGTTTGTAACTGCTCTACACAAGTAATATTGTGTCGTCAAGCAAAACACAGAAACCTGCGGGGTGACAAATACCCCAACTTCCAAATCATAATAATAAATAGATGTAACTATAATCGCCCAAGACCATAACCCTGTTTGCAAAACCAAAAGAAAGCCGAGGCTTAGCACAATAATTAGTAAAAATCCGCAAATAAGATTGAAGCCCCATTAAACAAACTACGGTCTCTGCAAAATCCTCGTTCATGTAGCCATGGTTTCCTATCCATAGTAGCGAAAGGGTGGACTCCCCATGACCGGCAAAACAGACCTTATACTTATACAGTTAGTTAGGGCTAGTGGTGGGACTGTCTCAAAGCCTAATATGCCAAATCCAAGTAAACTAACATCTAGGGGAAATGGCAAAATAAGGCAGAGTCTAAATTGAAGATCTACTCTTCCTCATAAAAAAAGCCAGCAAAGAAGGTTGGAGTTAATAATAACAAGTAAATGAATACCATTAAGCTACAAAAGGTACAGGCACAGTAACGGGTTTCTGACAAAATAGTGGAACACAGCACAGGATCGGGCAAGAAATACCTGTCTGCAAACAGCTTCAAGATCTACATACACAAACAGCCGCGAAGCAGTAATTTTCTCTCCCATATGAGACTTCATAGGAGAACCTCGATGGACTGATTGTAAATCCCATTGGGCAATGCTGGCGCAAATAAGAACTCCTCTAAGGAGGTCTACGGCAGGCGGCCAATGAAAGAAAATTTTCAGAGGAGGACCCTTTCCCGAACGCACGTTCATAAAACCCACCCGAGTAAACTTTCAGAAAACGGCGCAACAGCGCTCACTAAAAATCGTGTGATACCCTACGCGTACCCCATAACTATAAAGGCCCGATACCGGGACGGGTGTATCGGGGTGCTTTGATTGTATGACTGTGTGATCCCGGCATTAGATCGAGAAAGAAGTTAGAGTATGTAAGATAGTGTGTAAAGTAGCATACGGTCGGTAAAATATGGAATGGTAGTAAGAAAAAAAAGAAAGATTCATCTATATATCATAGGGGGGGGATGTCGTGTAACAGTGGATCGGGGTATAATTATAAAGTGAATAAAGTATGTTAATAGGTTAATACAGTCTAGGGTATAGTGTAGTTTAGGATAACCCCCCACACTTACAAGACGAAGTGCGTGTAGCCTGAAGGAGAAGAGTGGCTTTTTCTAACTAGGACTCCTGTGGATGCATAAACCACCGAGAAACACACGAAATCAAAATAAAAACATACTGAGAATGGTGCGGGCTGATGTAAGTGGCGATGAATAGATCAAAAAAGGAATAGCACAGATGACCGCATCACAGCCGCTTTGCTGACTGTCAACTGATTGGATATAGTATATAGTAACTTATGCAGGGGGGTTGAATGCAGAAACCACAGTCCATAAAACAAGTTCAAACAACTAACTGGGTCCGACAAATAAACCAAACAAACGGGGGGGTTTCATAGCCTAAAGTGTTAATCCATAAGAAGAGTAAGCGAAAAAAACCCCACCAGAATTATGGGGGAGGTAAAGAAGATTAATTTCCTGATACAATAAAACGGAGAAATCATTATAAGGTGTCAGACAGAGTAAACAAAGAAATAATCTACAAATTAAATAAACTGGCAATCATACCTTTCGCAAATAAGAATGATTTCATAGGGACAGGTGTACGAAATCAGTCACTTTACATCCATATGTGAGGGTGAGACATTGGAACAAGACAAATAGCCGTAAAAATAAGAATGGCGTGGGGCATAAACGGTTCTGAAAACCAATGAACTGGACCAAAAATAATTTAAATAAATATATATGATTGACAATGAGAGCGTATATAGTGATCATAAAATAGGCAAGACGAATTAGACAGGCTATATTGTAATAAATTCGAACTGTCTTTAAAAAAAAAAATTTTATTTGGAAAACTCCAGTATGACAAATCCTACATAAAACACAGGATCACATAAGAAACTGTAGAATAGCGCAAGTATCTGATTATAATAAATTGATTCTCACAGTACTAAGAAGATGTAATTAGATATTTTATGCTTGTCCTACAGAAAAAAAAATTGGAACAGATCAGGTAGTACCCCTGGTACACCAGAGTAAAGATGATGTAGCTGTTGCTAAAAGGAAAGCCATTGAATGTTTTGGGGAAAAAACATAACTAAGCCATTGTTTTGTCCACATATAGCTCAGGGAATCATTAAACACTAATAACAATAGAAATTAAGTTAAGATTTGTGATAACTTTTTAAGAATCATTTTTCTTACTTTAGTCATATCCTGATTAATAAATAGAGACGAATTCACCTGGTTGAGAAATTTTACACTAGGTTTATCGGGAGTCTCCTAATGAAATAAATAGAGACAATTCGAACAATTATCGGCCTAGTGTGAGTTTTACACTAATTATCATATCAACATATGAATAACATAGGAGGAAACACAATTCGAGACAATATCGCCTGGGTGAGTTTTACACATCTAAATTATCGATTCTCTATTAATAACAAATAGAGACAATTCTCAGCTGATGTGGTGAGTATTTAAACACCACACTAAGTTTATCGATAAAAAAAAAAAAAAAAAGGGGGAGGGGGAAAAAAAAATCTATTATAAAATAGACCATTAATGCCTGGAGTGGTTTGCACTATTTATCATATCCTCTGTAAATACACAATATAGACAATTCACGGGCTGGTGTACAGTTTTTTACAACTAGTATTCTCAGATCACGAATTAAAATACATAGAGAAAATTCGCCCTGGTGAGTTTTACATCTATTTGATCAATCCTATTAATAAAATAGAGACGAAAATAGGGAAATCGCCTGTGGTTGCATTATGAATTGACAGACTATTTATACCTATCCTATTAATGGCGAAGTATGAGGACAACATTTGCCTGAGGTACAGGTTTTAACCATTTATCATAAATCCGTATTAATAAAATGGAGAGAGATTCGCCGTGGGTGAGTTTTGTACACTAGTTACATAAATCCTAGTGTAAAAAATAAGGAGACAATTCGCCTAAAGGGTGGTTTTACACTATTTATCATAAAATCCTATTATAAAATAATGAGACAATTTGCCTGAGTGAGTTTACACTATTGTCAATCCTATATAAAATAACAAATAGAGACCAATTCCCCCATGGTGAGTTTTACAACAATAAATAGTATGCAATATCCTAGGTTAACATAAAATAGAGGACGAATGTCGCACTGGGTGGAGTTTTACAACACTATTTGGATCATATCACTATGAATAAAAATAGAGACGGCTTATGCCTCAGATAGTTGATGTTTTTAGACACTCATTTATCATAGTCCTCTTCAAGCAAAAATGAACGTAAGAAAACGAAAGTTGGAGCGCTGGTTAAGAAATTTTACACTATTTTATCAATATCCTCAAATTAATCAAATAGGAGACAATTGCGCACCTGGTGTGGTTTATACACTATTTAATCAGGATACCTATAATAAAATAATCGCACAATTGGCGGGCAAACAAAACATTGGTAGATTTTTACGCTATTTATCATATCAGCTATTAATAACAATAGAATACAATATGCCTGGGTTAGTTTGACACTATATTATCATATCCTAGTTATAAACATAGACAGACAAATATTTGCTGGGTGAGTTTTTATCCACTATTGTATAACGTATCCTATAAAATAATAAAAAAAATTTAGGGAGCACAAATAAGTCGCCACTAGGGTGTGTTTTTTACACAATAAATTTATCATAGTGCCTCTTAAATAACATAGAGACAATGTCGCTGGTAATAATTTATAACCCTATTTGATCCATATGGCCCATTAAATCACAAATAGATGAGACGGATTCCCCAGGGTGAGTTTACCTATTTATCATATCCGATTGTAATAAAATATATGAGCAAGTCGCCTGGGGTGTAGGTTTAATACACTAGTTATGGCATTGCCTGTTAATAAAAATCAGCAATTCGCACTGGGTATTTATTTAAACACTATTTAGTCATATGCCTATTAATAGGAAATAGAGACATTCACCTGGGGTGAGTGTGTTCACACTATTATCATATCCTAGGGTCATAAAATAAGCGGAAAAAATTCACCTGGGTGAGTAATACACGGATTTATATTATCTATTATAAAATAGAGACCATAATCATCCTGGGTGTAGGGAAGTATTACACAATATTTTATAAAGAAAATCCGATAACAATATATAAAAAGTAGAGACCAATTTGCCTGGGTGTGATGTTATGTGACAACTATTATATCATCATCCGATTGGCTATAAAATGAGAGACAATGGGTCGTCCTGGGTGAGTTTCCACTATTTAATCGTATCCTATTTATAAAAATAGTAAGACAAAAAGAATATAAAGGGAATCAGCCTGGGTGGGATGTTTGGACGAAACTATTTATCATGTAAAGGCTAGTAAATAGAATAAAGAGACCATTACGTCGCTGGTGAGAAAAAAAAAAAAAGTTTTACACACTATTGTTATCATAAAGGAATCCTTCAATTAATAAAATAGAGACACTTCAGCCTGGGCATTATTACCCGATTGATCACATATACCTATTAAGAAAATCGAGACAATTCCCGGGGGGAGTTTGACACTATGGATCATAGCCTAATCATACATAGAACCAAGTCGCCGGTGGTGCTGTACACTGTTTTTATATCCTATTAATACATAAAGACATTCACCTTGGGGAGATTTACAACTATTTTACATATCCGATAAAAATCAAAATAAAAGCCAATTCGCCTGGTGAGTTGTACACGATTTAGCACATATCACTAAGTAATAAAAAATAGAGACAAAATCGCCTGGGTGAGTTTTAACACTCTTTATCATATCACTTTTAATAAAATAGTAAAAGAGAAAAAAATTCGCCATGGTGATGTTCCCTATTTAGGTTCATATCCTATTAATAAAAATAAAGAGACCATTCCGCCAATGGGTGAGTTACAGACTCTTAAAATATCAAATGATTCCTAAGTAATAAAAATAGGAGACCAATGATCGCGCTGTGGTAGTGTTACACTATTTATCATACTCCTATATAAAATAGTATGACAAATTCGCCTGGGGGTGAGTTTTACACTATTGTATGGCTGGGATCCTAATGAATGAAAAAACATGAAGAGACAAGTTCGCCTGGGTGAAGTCTGTTACAACTAAATTGTAGTCATATCCTATTATCGAAATAGATACAATTCCCAACACTTGGTGCATTTTTACAAACTATTAGCAATATCCTAGGGGGGTAACATAAAAATAGAGACAATTCGCCTGAAAATGTGAGAATTGTTTACACTCTTAATCATATCCGGATTCATAAATAAGAGAAAATTCACCTGGGTGACGTTTTCCAACTATTTATAAATATCCTATTGAAAAATATCAAGAATACAGTATAAATCTCCCTGGGTTATGTTTTTACACTATTTATACATATACACAAATTGTGATAAAATAAGCAAGTGACAAAATCGCCTGGTTGTGTGTTTACACTATTTGTCTTCGTATCCTTTAATACGAAGGGAGCGACAATGTCGCCCTTGTGTAGTTTGAAGCACTATTGTGTATCGATATCCTATTAATAAAAAGAGAGCAAAATTGTAACCGCTGGTGATTTTAGCCCTTTATACCTATCCTATTTAGTAAGTAGAGCATGCGGGTGTCCGGCACTGGGTAGCTATTGAACACTAAGTTATCATATCCTATAATAAAGAATATAGCAATTCCCGGGTGAGTTTTACCAGTAAGAACTAGTTTATCAGTATCCTATTAATGAAAATAAGAGCAATGTCGCCGTGGGTGGTAATTTACACTTTGTCATATCCTTTATGAGAATCTACAAGACAATTCGCTGGAGTGAGTGTTACACGTTTGTGAATATTCCTATAAAAAAAAAAAAAAAAAGAGAAAATAAGAGACAATGAAATCTCCTGGTCATTTTTACACTATTATCATATCCTAATATAATAAAATAGAGACAAGTCTGCCTGGGTGATATGGTTACACTACTTGGTAATCCTATCCATAATAAAATAGAGAACCATTACGCCTTGGTGAGGTTTTCGGCTGTGGGTTAATCGATAATCCTATTGAAGTAAAATAGGAGTGACCTGTCAATCACTGGTGGATATTTGACCTATTTAAAAAAAAAAATAACATATCCCTGATTAATAAAAGGGGGGGTAAAGAGACAATTCGCCTGGGTGAGTTTATACCTATTAATCATAATACACTGTAATAAATAAGACATGAAAAATACGCCTAATGGTGAGTTTTAACACTATTTACTCAGAGCCATATTAATACGGAATGAGAGAACCAATTAAATGCCTAGGGTGAGGTTTTTACACTAGTTTTACATATCGGCTATTATGAAAACATATAGACCCTGTCCGCCTATGGTGAGGTTAATTAACACATATTTACTCAGATCTTAATATCAAGTAAAAATAAAAGGGACCAAAAATTCGCCTGAGGTGAATAAATTTTACAGCTAGTTAGCGTATCCATTAAATAAAAAAGTAAATATCGGCCTGGTGAGTTTTACACTATTTATCGTATCACTATTAATACCATAGAGGACCATAATCGCTTGGAATAGATTTTTTTACACTATTTATCCATATACCGATTGATAGAAATATAGACAATTCGCCTGGGTGAGCTTACCTATTTATCATATCCTATTAATAAAATAGAGAGACATTCGCCTGGGTTAATTTTACACTATTTATCATATCCTATGACTGAAATAGAGACAATTCGCCTGGTGAAGTTTGTTACACTATTTTCATATCCTATTATACATAGAGACAATTCCCTGGGTCAGTTTTACCTATTTTATCATATCCCTATTCTAAAATAGAGACCTTCCCTGGGTGATTTTGACACTATTAGCATATCTCTATTAATAAATAGAGACAATTCGCCTTGGTGAGTTTTTTACACTGTTTAATCATATACCATTAATAATAGAGACAATTCCCTTGGTGAGTTTTACACTATTTATCATATCCTATAATAAAATAAGACAATTCGCTTGGGTGAGTTTTACACTATTTATCATATCCTATTAATAAATAGAGACAATTCGCCTGGGTGAGTTTTTACACTATTTTTCATATCCATTATAAAATAGAGACATTCGCCTGGGTGAGTTTTTTACACTTTTTCATATCCTATTAATAAAATAGAGACAAATTCGCCTGGGTGATTTTAACATATTTATCATATCCTATAATAAATAGGAGAAATTGCCTGGGTGAGTGTTGTAGCACTATGTTTATCGGACGGCGTGGGGAGTGTAGCCGTATTTACCATCATTTGGGGGGTGGCTGAATTTACTTTTTGCCATAGTTTGTTCGATGCATTATTAACGGCTACATGGCATTTTACACTTTTTTACAACTTGAAAGTTAAAAGTTAAAAATTTGTGGGTGAAGTCTGGTGCCATAAAAGCAAAAATAATAATACAAAAATAATTTGTATTATGACAAACCGAAATAAACAAGAAATTTTATGCTATTTCTACTCATTTAATTACTGTGTTCTTTCAGGGTGGATCCTCCTTATAGGAAAATACTGTTCCCACTAAAACAGATCAATATCACTAAATTTCATTTTGATAACGTAGTTTATTTGTCAGACTTAACTGCTATCTGTTTATAATAAGAAGTGCGTGTAGTGGGACTAATGTAATAAACCAGATGGATAGAAAATCACTGTTAACTATTGTAGAGATGCAATTGTACTTACGTATATACACAGTATAATCGCGGTTTTCAAAAATCTACCTCGGTTATACTCGAGTCAATGTTTTCGCTTTCCTGTCCAGCTCCGCGGAGCCGCGCGATCTGCATCCCGCTCCACACCTCTGCGCATCCGGATGATGTCACTACCCGCACCGTCAAGTGAGAGGCGCCGGTAGTGGACATCATCCGGATTGCGCAGAAGGCTGTGAGAAGGATGCGAATCGCGCGGCCGCCGGACAAGGGTAGGGAAACATTTACTTTTATTTACACAGGACACTTAAGTAGAAATACATACAAATAGGAGTAAAACCTTCTTTATTTGGCATACTGTATGCACATATAGGAGTATTTACCCCCTATTCTGCAAGTATTGCCACTTAAGATGTTTTGAATACTACACCTCCCGGCGCTTTATTGGTGGGAGTTGTAGTTTTCAAACATCTTAAGTGGCAAATACTTTCAGAATACGGGGTAAATCTCTCCTATATTTGTGCATACAGTATGCCACAAATAAAGAAGGTTTACTCTTTTTGTAGTATTTGCAACTTATAAAGCATGCTGGGAGTTGTATTTTTCCAACATTTTAGTGGCAAATAATTACCCCCCGGTTTTTTACTCGGGTCAGTGTGGTTTTCCTACTTTTCCCCCTAAACTAGTTACGCCACTGGTTTATACTCGGGACAGTTTATAGGTACTAAAAGTCATGTACACACTGAAATAACACCAATAATCTGCACATTTAGAACAGAACACAAATAAATTTAAAGCCTGTTGAATAATAATTTTCCTGTGTGTAGCACTGGTTAATATCTTTTTTATTCGCTACTGGTACAGATAAAAATTAAAATGCAACAAATTGGATCTGTGATCTGTAACTTTAGCGACCCGCACGCATGTTGCCCCTGTTAAAATTAATAAAATGCGCACCAGAATTATCCTAGCTCTAATCTTTGGAAAACCTCTCATTTTCTGCTGGGTTTTTCTATTTTTGAACGGGTGGCTATTTGAAGTCAAATAGTAATAAATGGCAATTATTTACCCTTTAACGGAAAAAGAGCCTCATTTAAATCAGTTTAAACATGTTCCAAATAATATTTACCAGTTACCAATACAATTTTTGTTTCAGATTTGCACCTAAATTGACAAAATTGCTGCCAATACAAACCAGATTCCTCTGGGCTTTTTTTTTCAAAAGCAATTCCTTCTGGGCATATTTGTGATTTGTTTTAAATCTCTTCCAATCTAAGCCTGCACACACATGAATCAGTATAAACATAACTGTCTGTTTCTGATGTCCATACCTGACTACTGAAGAACTCGTTACAGAGGGATGTATTTAAAATAAATTCCAGCCATCGCAGCTTTCGACCACGTTTGAAAATTTTCATAATTTTGGCAATCAAAAACCATAGCTTATGTTACGTACCTGCTAAAAGTCTCTATCGGACATTACCGGATAGCGATCCTTATGAAAAAAAAAATACGCTTCGTATGTCAATGTCCGACTCTCTATGCTGTTTACAAGCCAGTGACCGACAAGCACAGGGAGTGACATAGCCAGAATGTACACTGCATAAACGGTTATTTGAACTAGCTCTAGTTGTCCTGGAAAGCATAATGGCGCAGCCCAAGCTACCTTATTCAGTTTTTAAAAGGATTACAGTAAGTAAATACTAATTACTGGGGTGGGGGGGGTCTTTTTAGATTATGGCATATACAAATTTGGGTTTAGTTTCTCATATGAAGGAGAACATGGACAGAATGGATAGCTGGAGATGTAATGGGAATTTCAGATACCCTGTGCTAAGGGACAATATGTACAAACCCACACTAAACAATGACTTATCATGTTTAGCGCGTATTTTGTACTCATTTTACCTGCCTGCATTATTTCGCAAGATTTTTTGGAATTATTGTAGCCCTGCCTGTATAAATAATGATGGGCCGGTCAACACTAGGTGCATTTCAATCGCGTCATTACAATCATTTTGTTATAAAAAAAAGCAGACTTGTAGGTGCATCTTGTAAAATGATACTAACAATCTAGAAGGGCGTTTTTTTTGTGATGTAAAGCTTTTTGTTTGAAATACCAATTTGTTGTTTGACATCATAGTAAGCATTCAAATAAAAATAAATCAGAGCTGACATCAGGTCCCCAAATGGTGTTTTTACATTCATTTATTGTCCCTCACACCCATATTCAGAATTTGGATCCAGCCATAGCCTAGTCCTTTGTTCACAAAACTCCTTGAAAAAATACATTATCAGGTAGTAGATTTAACTCTTTATCCTATATCAGTAAGATAGATTAACTCTTTAACCTATATGCATTCGAATTGGACTAATCTATCTTCAAACTATCACAAAAATTTTTGTTTTTGTTTTTTTTCCCCCCTTGTTTTTATTTTGTATTTAAAGGAACCACTAACTGCAACAATTAACTATTAGAAATAAACATACTGGGGCAGGGAGGAAGGATTGATTATTCCCACCTCCAATATTGTAATCTTTGAAGGAGCTCAAGCACGTACATCTTTAATCTGCCCAGGTTACGGCCCTGGGCCTCCTGTTTAAAGATAGTGCTGAAGCACTCAGGAATAGGGAGGGCCGGTTCGCGGATCCTACCCGGAAATCTGCGCGGATTTATCCATTCGCGCACGGCGGATTTTCCGGATTTTCCGCTCCGACTTCCGATTCGCGGATTTTTTCGTATTTTTCGAAATACGGGAAAACGTATTTTTCGAAATTTTCGAAAATACAAGTATTTTCCTTATCCGTACATACGTATTTAGAAAATTTTTCGAAATTACGAGGATTTCTTGTATTTTCGAAAATACATTTGTCGAAAATACATTAAACTCGTAATTCAAAATTCCCGAAAATCCGTGAAACCCGTAATTTCGAAATTTTCAAAAATCGGAAAATCTCGTTATTTCAATGGGGGAGGTATTTTTAATTTTTAGACGGGTCCGCTCGCGGATTTTCGAATTTTCCTAAATTGTTTCTCCGAAACTTCGCGATCCTCGAGCGGACCGATTTTGCAATTCGGACTCTCTACTCAGGAAGCCTGGCAGAAGCAGATTTCCTTGACCTGCTGCTCTTTATGAAATGATATGTGATGTAAAAATGTAATTATCCTACCCCCTACCACTCCTCCACGTCCCCCCCCCCACCCCCCCCCCCCCCCACACCCCCCCTCCTTGCCATGTCTTTTCATTTTAATTGTTTTTGGAAAAAGTTTATACACACTATAGTTCTCCTTTAATGGTTATTTTTACAGATAAATATAAAACTGAGCTTACCCTACAGTGTTCACAAAGTTACCAGGGTAGATATTCAGTACTGCACACCACTGTGTGATTTATCACGATTTAAGAAATGTTATTTATAGCAGAACTATAGTGCAGATAACTTTGAAAAGTACCTGGGGCAGAGAGGTAGATTGTAATTCAGAGCACCAGCAATTAAGAAACAGCTCTGCTACCTCTAGACTAGCGGCGCACACACATGACTCACAGCTGCGACCCGCAAATGGATTAAGGACGTCCCACCCCTCTTTTGAAAATTAATATATAGTAGATTAGCCCCCAAAACCTAGAGATTCTTTTAAGTCCTAAGCTGTAATTTTGGCTCCCACACAGAGATAGTATACTTAACATGCTCCTCGCTCCACCGCCGCTTCGCAGTGGAGACTGCTCCGTGAATGGCGTCAGTGATTGGCCGTGACGTCACGTCACTGCCGACACTGACTGCCTTACCCGGAGTGCAGAGCCCGCTGTGGAGCGAGGAGGAGCATGTATAGTATAATATCTCTGTGTGGGAGCAACTTACAGCTTTAGACTTAAACGATCTCTAGGTTTGGGGGGTATCTACTATATCTATGATTTTTTCAAAGAGGGGTGGACGTCCCTTTAAAAGCTCAGAATCTTGGGTTTGCTCCAGCTTGCCACAGTCCTACAGGCAGTTTTTCTAAACCGTACTGTCTGATGTCATCCAAAGGAAATTCCAAGGTCTCCTTCAAGGGGGTGAGCAACTTGAGAGAGTAGCCTCTTTGGATGGATCTATACCCATCTCACTATAAATACATTTCTATGTACTTTATGTCATTTATTTCTTCAGGATTCCTATGATGCTCCTCCACAAACTCCTCCAGAAAGGAATGCTCTGTGTTACAACAGCCTATGCAAGACCAAGATTTTATGCAGAATGTTTTGACCTTCCAGTAATCTGAAAAAACGCTAACACAGAGTATCACAAAAATCAGTTTTGGATACTGTAATGCCTCTCATCCCATCTGTACAACGACTGCTTTTTGTGCAAAAGCCTAAATCCTGGGACCCTAAGGATCTGAGGGAGAGATAGAGGATACCAAAACACTATCAGCTTTCATATAGCACTGTGACAATCTTATTACCCTTAATAGAGACACACAAAGGAACAAATAGAGTATTTCCCAGTTCCGAAAAAACACTCAATCTTTTTAGACGAATGCTTATATGGCAGAAGATTACACACATCCGAGTGATCCATCAGTTCTAAATAATTAACTCTTTAACAGACTGCACTAAGTTGGGACTTGCGCACCTACAGTCGACACTGCTTTCACCAGAGTGTGAGAACACCTCTTGCTATGGATGATGGGGTAAAAGCTTTAAAGCCCACCATGGGGAAGAAGATAAGTCTCTCTTTTTTAAAGAACCTATTCCATCTGAATGCACCAAGCCCCCAATTGCTATAATTGGCAACGTCCAGAGATAATAGATTCTGGATTGAAGATATGATGAGGCCCACCTAAAATGGAACACCTATAGAGGAGTTAACTTCGCCAAAAGGTTCATCTGTCTACTACAATTCACGTTAGATGCTTCTATGACTATTATTAGATGAACAGCGAATCTATGTGCTGTTCTGTGGCAGCAGATATCTTCTTTATGGCTTCCCATTGGAACAGATGCAAGTTCCAAGCACAATTTTGTCAAATTTTACCCTTCTAAGGGGAACTTCTCTTTGACAGTAAGCTCAAGGACATAATGCTGAAAATGCTGATAATAAGAAGTTTGCTTCTTCACTCATTCAAACAACGAGAACACTACCCCCATAATACAAACAAGACTGTCTTTTCAAGAAGCAAAAAACTTATAAACCTGGGGAAAATTATATCTCCAAGAATTTGGAAACCTAAATCATTCCTTCATCCGAAAGGAATCGAGTGCCCAAGACAAACAATATGAAAGGTGTTTTCAGCCCCCCATCTTCCTGTAGGCGGCAGGTACAACACTTCAAGACATGTGGGCAATGACAACACCAACCAACTGGGTATGAGACGCTGTAACCAATAGTTACAACATTCCATTCATAGAACAAACAACCTCATTCTTTTTCCTGAATCAAGGCAGCCAAAGATCCTGGCTGCAGGAAAGCACTAAAGAAATATCTAATCACTTTAAGAAGAGGTAATAGACCGTATCACTCACCATCAAAAGAAAGGATATATTCACCCTCTCTTGAAAGTACTACAATTTAGACCTCAGTATCTAAACAAGTTCATTGACACAAAATCTTAAGGGGAGTACCACAAACATCTTCAACCGACAATTGGGTTGGGAAAGATGGATTAAGAAGATGCCTGTCTTCTTCAACATCCCAGTCTTTCCCAAACCACTGGAAATACCTCACAATCAGCATCCTAAATTAAATTATCAGATATGCATCACAGTCACAAGAATTTTACAAAACAATTCCTAATTAAACTGTAGAACTACTGAGAAGAATAAGAGGAATCAAATGCTTTCACTACCATGACGACCAATAACAGCCAACTGCTAACCATCGATATCCAGGAAGTCTTCCTCATCCTCAAGATCATGGGTGATTAATAACATGGACCAAATCTCATCTACTAAAGTTGGATAGATAGTAACTAAGATTCTAAGTAACCTAAGAAGTTCGAAGTGTCCCTTCCCACTACATGAAGACAGATGGATATACAAGCACCTATTGTTCCACCCTCATCAATTTCAGTGCAATCACCTCCCACACAGAAAAGCACTTGACATCCACTCAAGGAAGCACAGAAAAAATCAGTGTGGCCCCTTTAAAGGGCAGTTCCCACCCCAAAACTATAATCCCCCCCAAATACTGGCCCCATGATGTAGTTGTAGTTTAATCCTTTAGCCTCAACATCTCAGCTCCACATGGTTCTCCTGTAGTCCCGCCCCAAGTCCCAAAAACTGCCCACCAGAAGGATGCAGAGTCATATTGGGACTCTGCATCCTACTGGCCTCCGGAGAAGTTCTGGCATGCGTACTGCAGCCCTTCTCCCCCTCCCTCTAGCATTAAATCCCTTATATCTGTATGCCCCAGGCCAGACCAGCCCACAACGCTATAGTATATGTTTAGAAAAGCCCCCAAAATTTACTTACCTTCCTCTTCCCTCCCGCCGAAAAATGAGCTGCGGTAAGCCACGTCCGTGATTGGCTGACGCTCAGCCACACAATCCGACTGCCGGTCCCCCGCCCCTCTGCTTGCTTTTCTCACAAGCAGAGGGCCGGGGAGCGCGGGTGGAGGAAGAGGTGAGTAAGTAGAGTGTGTTGGGAGCTTTCTAAACATAATAAATATCGGTGGGGCTGGGCTGGCAGGGGAATCTTATATTAAAAAATAATGTTAGTGTGGACATCCCTTTAAGGGGTATATGCAATGAGACCCTTTCTGAAACCCTCCCACCTTCGTCCCCTACAAAATTGTCTTCTTCTCAATGGAATAGTCCGAACATCTCAAAACTAATACTTTTCCCTTCAAACTCAGAAACACAGATGTACTGTGTGGCTAATGGGATTCAATTTCAAATTAAATACTGTTAACCAATCCAAATTGGACAGTATAACCATGAGTATACTGGTCTGAAGGGGCGTGTAGCCACACTGAAAACACATTCTGCACCAGGGCAAGTAGAGGACCCAAGAACCTCCAAAAGATCAGTCAAACTTCAGACGATGACAGATGGCAAGAGAAAGCATTGCAGGCCTTCAAAAGTTCATTATACGGTCACCAAGTCAAAAATCAATATCGACAACCACCATTTGGTCCTCTTATATCACAAGAGAGAGGAGTCGAAAACAAGCCATTGTTTGTGCAGAAGACAATCTCCAAACAATTACCCAGGGGTTAACATAACTCGAATGACAATTTCTCAGGCCAATACAGATTACGTGGGAAGGGAACTCAACCCCTCAACAACATATGTATAATGTGGGAGAACCACCAAGATAATCGATGACCACCCACACAATTACAAACTTTCCTATATTTTGCTCACGTTACCCGACCCGAAGCAATGGCAGCATATGCCTTAGTATTCACTGGAATTTCCAATGCGTATATATGTTTCTCGTCTCTCCCATTAGTAACAGAATCTTTAGACAAATCATCAGATAAACACCAAAGCAAGACTGCTATACTCTAATGCCAGAAATGCCATGTGTTTTTCAACTCTATGATATGACAATGTGACACCATTCAGGTGCCATTAATTCCTCATCGGTTTGGACTAGGGATGGATTAGAGTTCGAGCCTAAATTATTAGCTCGGCCAGAACTTTTCAAGTTCGAAACTATTTGTTTTTCGGAACTCACCGGCTGAATTTTCGATAATTATCAATTTCGGCCGTTAGCTAACCCTCGATGTATGGATGTTTTTGCTAACCCTCAATATATCGTTTGCTAACCCTCGAAAGTATCATTTATTTTTGGTAACCCTCGAATGTACGGATCGTTTTTGCTAACCCTTGAATGTACGGATCGTTTTTGCTAACCCTCGAATGTATCGTTCGCTAACCCTTGAATGTATCGTTCACTAACCCTCAAATGTATCGTTTGCTAACCCTCGAAAGTATTGTTCGTTTTCTGTAACCCTCGAAAGTAACAGCCGATTTCGGTAATCCTCGATATGTGGATCGTTTGCTAACCCTCGAATGTATCGTTTGTTAATCCTCGAAGTATTGTTAATTTTTGGTAACCCTCGAAAGTAGCGGGGATTTCAGTAAACCCTCGAAAGTATCGTTCGTAACCCTCGAATTGGCTGTAACCCTCGAATGTAGCTTGTGCAAACGCGACATTGCCCGATCATGGTCCACAAGTGTTTTAAAAACGATTTGGTGACAGGATATGTTCCCGACCATTTCCCAGGTGCCACCACCATAATTTAGAGCTAGTTACCATTGTTAGTTTAGCTGTAAAACACCCAGACTTTTCTAACTATCACTCTCCCATTGACTTTAATGGATCCTAATTCGAAATTTCTCTGAAGTTCGAAAGTTTTGAAAACGGACCGAATTTTATATAGTTGGGCCATCTCTACTGTTGACTCACGGACCATTCTACACCAACAACTCAAGAACCTCAAACTGACGAAATGGCTTGTAAGAGGAGAAAACTACAAGATCTTGGTCTTTCTTGAAAGCAACCCACTCCCTAGCAGACATAACGAATTCCACATCAAGAAAAATACTACCATATATGAAATATTTTCCTAAAACTGGTGTAAAGGAAACAAAAACTGAACCTTACATGACTTCTCCTGCCATAGTTGGAATTCCTACAAGCAGGGTCTCAGCATATACACCATTAAAGGACTGAGATAGCTATCTCTGCCATGAAAAATCACCCATGTCAACAGAACTACTTATTGAGAGTTCTTCAGGGTTGTTTAAAGCGTATAAAACCTCAGGTAAAATGACCTATACCTTCTGGATCTGAATCTTAGTGCTTGATGCATTATCTTCACATCCCTTCACAGGAGAGGTTAACACAACTAATGTTGTTTCAGTCGAGTGCCTAAAAACCTACTTAGACAAAACAGAAAACTTACATAAGATGATAACCTTTTAATTTTATTTATAGATGCAAAAAAAGCCGTTAAGTACTCAAAAGCACCATCGCAAAATGGATAAAGACTGGCATCAGGCTGTGCTACAGGTTAAAAATCAAAGGTGAGACAAATTCTATCAGGGCTCTTCAATTGTGCAACTGTGGACCCTTCTAAAATGGTTATACAGAACAAGGAAGCGTCAGGGATTCACTGTGGCTGCAGATAATTATGCAAAAGGTAAGTTTCTTTGTTTCCAGATCCTGAGCTATTGATTGAAGAACAGGAGGTAAGGCATAGCTCCTTAACCACCCTGGGCTTCAATCAATATATAAAATATTGAGAATTACTGTTTAATACATATACTGTTAGTCTGGTTGTACGGGATACTTATAATATTGAGAATTACTGGTATTAATACTATACTGTAGTTCTGGTTGGTACGGGGATACTATATAATAGTGAGAATTACTGGTATTAATAATATACTGTAGTTCTGGTTGATCCAGGGATACTATATAAATTGAGAATTACTGGTATTAATAGATATACTGTAGATCTGGTTGGTACAGGGATACTAATATAATATTGAGAATACTGGTATTCATACATGTACTGTAGTTTTCTGGTGTAGCGGATACTACTAATATTGAGAATTACTGGTAATACATATACGTGTAGTTCTGGTTGGTCACAGGTATACTTATATATTGAGATTTATGGATTAATACATATACTGTAGTTTCTGGTTGGTACAGGGATCTATATAATATTGAATACTAGTATTAATACATATATGTAGTTCTGGTTGGTACGGTGATACTATATATTTGGAATTACTGATATTAATACATATTCTGTAGTTTTGGTGGTACAGGGTATACTATATACTATTGAATACTGGTATTAATACATATAGATCTGGTTGACCAGGGATACTTCCGATTGCCGTTTGGAGTCAGGAAGGAATTTCCCCCCCCTTTTAGCTGGTTTTTTTGCCTTCCTCGGATCAACCTGGTAGGTAGGGTTAAAAAAAAAAAAAGAGGGGAATAGGTTGGACTTGATTGTCTTATTCAACTTCAATTACATGGGGCATTTATAAAGGATTGGTCTTTTTTCGCCAAATAATTACGCACACATCGCAGCGAAAATAGCGCCATTTGGTGCTTCGTTTCGCCTTATTTTATAAAAAAGCAAAAAACACAACTTTCACAGGCTGAAAAGGTGAACGGGCACGATAAAGAGCGAAAAGTATCGCAGCGAAAACTTAAGCTCTAAGAAGACTGCATTGTGAAAACCATTCGAAACCAGAAAAAGCCCACTAGAAAATGATGTCAAGTTCAAAATGGCCACCTCACATTTACCGAGAAGTCAGCCATGTCTTATTTAGTCAATCTTCTTAATAATTGTCAATTGGAATACAATTTTCTTTTGCACTGCACATTCGCCTTTCTAATGTGCGTCGCCTTTCTAATGCGCGTTCGCTTTTCCAAGGCATACCATTATATTGTGCGTTGCCTTTCTAATGTGCGTTCGCCTTTCTAATGCGCTTCGCCTTTCTAATGCGCGTATTCACTTTTCTAATGTTCATTTAACATTGTCTAATGGCGCGATCCCTTCTAATGTGCGCTCGCTTTTTCAAGGCATATACCCATTAGAATGCTTTTCGCTCAAACATGACTTTCACCACCTCAGGGTCCGCTAATCTTCTGCTCTTTTAACCGCAAAAACCACCTTTCGTCTTTTATAAATCTCGTTATCCTTTTTGCTCCTTTTTTGCTAAAATTACCATTGCGAAGTTAGGCGAAAAGGGTTTAGCGATAGCTCACGGAAACGTTTTCGCCATTCATTAACGCTACCTTTATAAATAGCGTTAAACTGTCTTTTTGGCGAAAACCCATGCGAAAAGCGAATGCGAAAACATTCGCTACTTTTCGCTCTTTTTAAATATGCCCTATTTACTATGTAATACATTAAAGGAACAGTTGACTTTGGAGTGAACTAGTTTATTTAAACCAAATTATTACAAGCTGTCATCTAATAAATAAATAAGCATTTAAAAAACATTCCTCCTCTCATTTTGCTTTTTTTTATTCCCACTGACTTCTGCAAGCACAGGAAATACTAAAATCTTACCATACTCACTGTGATTTTTTTTCCTGCGCTGAGTAAGTCATTGGCAAAGCTTCCACAGACTGATTATACGTGAAATCGCCAGAATGGGTCAGTGTATGCCCACATTAGTCTTTAGTGTGTGAGGCAATTTTAGCATTTTCAAATCAGTAAATGCCAAATGTAGTTAAAAAGACTTGAGTTATTTATAGTTTGAATTGAATGTATAGTTACAGTCATTGTTTATCCAGCTTATTAAAGTAACCAACGTACCTGCCTTTGATGGAATTCTATGTGGGGATAATTCCTGAAGCTGAATTATGCAGTCCAGGAGACACAGGCTCGGTTTCCTAAACACTTTTCCAGAGCCAAAGGGGAAATTTTATGGCTTATTTTGAGAGTCTCATAAATAAACTTCCTTAGAAGCTCTCCTATGGATTCATTCTTCACTGTAGCTTTTCCTGAAAAGGGTAGGTAAGGCAGATATGACTGTACCTGTAAATCGCCTGGTCAATCTGTGCTTAAAATCGGAAATATACATCACTAAACCTGCCTAACAACTTTTTGTCACTTTTTTTTTCCTTTAATACCTTTCAAAGGGGTCAATAGACCAAAAACCACAAATCTGGGGAAATCTACAAAAATTGTGTGGAGTGCAGTAGAATGTTTAATAGTATTTTGTAAAGCTTTGATTTTTCTTCTGTATAAATGGCAAGTGCCCATCAACTCCAGAGATAAATGTTTGCCATGATAACTTCTAATCCACCTCCATGTTAAAGTGTTGCCTTTAATTTCTTGCCTCTGAGTGGGGTAATTATTAAACTACTGTGGTCACTGTACTGTACACACCACTCAAATAATCCAGAAAATGGACTTTAATCCCACCTTTTAAATGATAGAGCAGTAAATTCCGCCATCAGAGGCTAATCACATGCAAGTATATCCACAGATCCTAGAAATAGTCAACAGAAATTATCACAAAAACACACCTCACCTGCATTACAGTATTGTGCCCTGCAATGTTCTGTTAATTTATTTATGATCCAACCTTTTTAGTACCGTTTTCCTCTATAACCTTTCAGATCATGTCTTTTCTTGTTACTAATTATACTTCCTCTCCCCTACTAACTTTTATTCTATTTATATTTGCTGCTCATCTAAAGTTTTTTCATTTTCTTTCCCACCTTTTATACTTATATTCAACAAGTCTACCATTCTGTTATATCTCTCCTTCTGTTATCTCACTTTCCCCATATTCTATTCTTCTTTACTTTCCCTTAATCTTTGCTTCCCCTTCTTTCTTTAATTTGTCTCCATGCTTCCATATACGGAGTGCAAAACTGTAAATAGTAAATCAGTTAAAGAGAAGAAAACATGAAAATGCTTGGCTTACTTAAGTTAAGAAAAAGCAGACACCATTTTAGCAAATTATTAAATACATTCAGCTGATGCAATATTGCCCACTAACAAAATTAGTGCAAAACCCACGTTCCACCATTTAATATCGGGTTAGCGTGGGTTTTGAACTAATATTGCACTGCCTACCCTATTTCAAAAATGTTTTGGATATAGTGCACCGTAGCCATGTTGAATGGGCAAATTTTGCTCTAATTTATCGCTACAGTAGCGTACAGGGCAAGTACTAAAAAGTTTAGTTTTACCTGCCGTATCCGTGCAGTAAGTCTCACAAGAATCTGATCAGGTATAAGAATTAACTTTTTTGTATTAAATCGGACCAAAATATCTAGAGATAAAGAGCACATTATTTTTCTGACCAGCTATAGGTTACCAATGGATTTTTGCATAAAATGTTAGCAATTTTTTTAAAGGGGGAAAAAATGAGTTTTTGTGCAGAAATAACAGCTGTTTATAATCTACAGTTGCCGCATCCCTTAACTAACAACAAGGTCACTAAATGTGGGGTACTAAAACTGGACCCTCCCCATTATATGATGATACAAAGAAAATCGCTAGACTGGTAAATAATCGTATAAATGTCGGCATGGTATGTGGTTTACATCTCAGAGATCAAACATTGTCATAAAAATCTAATTAAAATAGAAAGAATTTCACTGCATGGAATGTTTAAAACAGAAAGCAAATGTGTATTCATAGTATATGAAGGGGATTTTTTTTTTCTTCCGGCCTGTCCTTGTTACTGGGAGGGACCATTCCTTCCTCAGTACTTTCATTCTTGCTACATTCTGAATGGTATTTGCTCTTATCAGCATAATTCAGAACATGAGGCCTCCTAGAGAAACTCTTGTGGCTAAGCTTATAGGTCAATAGGGAATCTGAACTTACTGCTGTTTAATTATTTTACCTTGCTCTATAGACAGAAGCATTGAGTTTTAAAACAAAGCAGTATGTACTATTTACTCTGAAAAATAAATGTTTTACATATAATGCGCTAACTTCCTTACAAACACTTGTCACTTTAAATTATTTCTTCTACTGAATGAGCCTGGTTGTTTTTGTGCATCCGTACTTAATGCATGCTAGACAATGTATATATTAAAGACCCCCAAAAATACCCCTTGCTAAATTAAATGTATACTGTAAGGAGCACTTGCACCTGTCTCCTGCACTACTTACCAAAGCGAAATTCTGCGCTGCTATGTCTGTACTCCCCGCACACCCCACCCACCCTTGCTTCGCGACACAGTCCTATCTTAATATGGCGTGGTAGCACGAGGGGGAGGGGTTAAGTATGGGGGGAGCACAGGAGAGATACAGCAGCTGCAGGTGGAAATGTGGTAAGTAGTGAGGGCCAATACAGAGAACAGGAGGAGTGCATTGCATTTTACTTTAATTTAGCTTGTTATTTGGGGGTTTAGTGTCCCTTTAATCATGGGTGATTTATATAGAGTTTTCTGACATGAGTAACACACATGGGGGATATAATATTTTCTGCCACTATACTTAACCTTGCAAGATTTAGTACATTGCGGGAAACACAGCAGTAAGCAGATTAGATCCCAGGGAATTTTATTAAAGGGTATGTCGACCCTAAAAGAAAAATTTAAACATATGGTAGGGCATCCTAACCATCCCCAACCGCTAGTGTCTGTTTGATAAAAAAAGGTGTTAAGAACTCTACTTACAATCCTTGATCCCCGGCATTCTAACCAGGCCCTGTGCTTAGCGGACTGCAAGCAGGGGGCCGGACCACAGCCGCATCTGTCACTGACTGTGAGGCAGCCAATCACAGACGCGGCTGCCGCAATACAAAACATTGGGTGAACGAAGGATTGTAAGTAGAGTTTGTTCAGTTTTTCTAGGAATGATTAGCGGTTTGGGGTGTGCTAGGGTGCCCTACCATATGTTGAAAGCTTTTAAAGTTAGGGCACCCGGCTGCAAACAAAAAGTGTATGAATTCTGGTTCGCAATGCAAATATTGTATTGTAACCCCACTACGTCAATGTAAAATCCTGCTGACCGGGTTTAACATGTTTTTAATAACAAAAGAATATTGCATCTCCCCTGCAAGATTCCAGACAATGTCTCCCCTCTAGTGGACATTACTGATGGTGCCTTCTCTTGCACATCTATACTATAAATCCTAGAAATAGAGTTTTAGTGTAAATGTGCCAAATATGCTTCTATTACATCATAACTGTAGCCTAAAATATTTGACTTTTCCAAAAAATTGATATTAAATATATTAATCCAAAAGAGTCCAATGCCCAGGATATTTTCAAATTATCATACAAATAATAAACATCTCTGTATAGAATTTTAGGTTCCAGATTTTGGAATACAAAATAAGGACAATGCAAGGTGTGCAAATTTTATCTGCCTACTTTCTCAAAGCCACCCACTTCTGAGGTATGTATACTTTTTGGAAATACATGACACTGCAAACGAAGACATTGCCTTACAGTCAGGACCTCCCCTGCTTAACTCCGGTAGGAGAGATGACAGTGGAGGAGGAGTAACTTGTACATAGGGCAGTCATGAGGAGCATAAGGATAAAGATCCAATTTCACATACACCACTGTCTCACCACATACAAACTACTCACATACACTGTCTCACTCACATACAAATATACTCACATACACACTGTCTCACTCACATACAAATATACTCACATTACACACTGTCTCACTCACATACAAATATACTCACATTCACACTGTCCACTCACTACAAATACACTCACATACATACTGTCACGTATGCCAGTTCGCTGGGCACGTATCTGACTATCAATCGTTACTCGCTGCCACACTTTAAGTTACGGCCTTAAGACGCCCCAAAACCCACCCTGACTCTCACTGACTGCACACCCCTGTCCTGGCAGCTAAATGGTAACACTAAACACCATTACACTCCGCAACTAACAGGTTAATTGCATCAGTCCCTTCACAAGCAGTCACAGAGTTAATTAGCATTTACCTGCACACTCCATACAACCACATAAACCTTATCAGAGGCTAACTAAGTTCTTTTAGAGCATCAAGACAAAACTTATAAATTTTAGATTTAAGTATGTCCAAAAGGTGGACAGTGGCATAATACAAAAATAAAAGAAAAGGATGTTTATAAAAATGACATACAATTCGGTACAACATTCTTATAAATAAAAAGGATAAAAATATTCACAGACCCTGCTCACTAGAAGAAGTCCTGTATCCCGGTGGGAAGAAATGTGGGTCCGATACACACGTTTAGCATGTCCCCCAGTATGAACAAAGTTATAGGGGGATTACAATGATTTTTAAACCATTTGATGAACCCCACCCTACTCCTGTATGCAGAGGTGGGGAGTGTCTAGTCGTAAATGTCCAAATTACAACTAGCCAAAAGCACTCATTCCCCCCTCATGCAGATTCCATATAAATGTTGATATGTACAATGATTGGGATATTGATCACATTATTCCTCTCCTGTATAATATCAATTGCCTCCAATATCAAAATGACCTGTGTGTAATCCCATATTCCAAGA
The DNA here is from genome assembly GCA_019447015.1 of Hymenochirus boettgeri. Taxonomy (NCBI): domain Eukaryota; kingdom Metazoa; phylum Chordata; class Amphibia; order Anura; family Pipidae; genus Hymenochirus; species Hymenochirus boettgeri. The sequence continues at coordinate 32,137 of JAACNH010002878.1, forward strand.
TATAATAACTCGCCTTGGCAAGGGAATAAGGGCTCCATGTTGGGTATCATATTAATGGGCCTTACTTTCCATTCACAGATGTAATATTGGTTTCTGTCTTACACATTCCAATACTGAAATATATTTATTTTACATTATGACTGTCCTTAAAATGACCTCTTAGTGTACCCCCAGACCCCTAGCTGAAGAGAATTCCAGATACACGGTGCGCCCCCACATTGTCTGGAAAAAGGAGATCTGGTTCCATGCTTCACTAATCGTATATAAAAACAATAGGACTTTCCAGGTGGAATGGTATTTTTATTGGTCCTTTGCAAGAACTAATACCAATGTTAACCCCTTCTGCCAAGACACTACCACTTTCCTGAACACATACTGTCTCACCGCATACAAATACATCATATAACATACTGTCATCACTCGCATATCAATACACTCACATACACTGTCTCACTTGCATACAAATATACTCACATACCAGTCTCACTCACATACAAATACACTCATACATATACATTGTCTCACTCGCATACAAATACACTCACATACACACTGTCTCACTCGCATACAAATACACTCAACATACCACCCCGTCCACTCGCATACCAATACACTCACATACACACTGTCTCACTCGCAACAAATACCCTCACATCCCACTGTCTCACTCGCATACAAATACACGCACATACACACTGTCTCATCACCACATACAATACACTCATACTACACACTGTCTCACTAACATACAAATACAATCACACATCAAATCCTCCACATACACACTGTCTCACTCAATACAAATACACTCACAGTCACATGCCTCACTCACATACAATATACCACCTACAACACTGTCTCACTCACATACCAATACACTCCACATACATACTGTCTCACTCGCATCAAATACACTCATACTACATACATACTGTCTCACTACATACAAATACACTCACATACACTGTACTCACTGCATACAAATCTATCACATACACAGTCTCACTCACATCATACACTCATACATATAATTGTCTCACTCGCATACAATACACTCGCATACACACTGTCTCACTCGCATAAAAATACACTTACATACACCCTGTCTCACTCGCATACAAATACACTCCACATACACACTGTCTACTCACATACACACTGTCTCACCACATACAATATACTCATACATACTGTCTCACTCACATCAAATACACCCATGCCACACTGCCTCACTCACATACAAATATACTACATACCACACTGTCTCACTCACATCACATACACTCACATACATACTGTCTCACTCGCATACAAATACACTCATACATACATACATACTGTCTCACTAGCATACAAATACACTCACATACACTGTCTCACTTGCATACAAATATACTCACATACACAGTCTCACTCACATACAAATACACTCATACATATACATTGTCTCACTCGCATACAAATACACTCACATACACACTGTCTCACTCGCATACAAATACACTCACATACACACTGTCTCACTCGCATACAATAACACTACACTACAGTCACCGTATCACTCGCATAAAAATACACTCACACATACATACTGACTCGGGTCCTCGCCTACAAATCCACTCACACATACATAGTCTCACTCGCATACAAATACACTCCACATACCACTGTCTCACTTCATACAAATATCTCACATCCACAGTACAGTCTCACTCACATACAAATACACTCACATACACACTGTCTTACTCACATACACACTGTCTCACTTACATACAAATATACTCATAAATACTGTCTCACTCACATACAAATACACTCACATGCACACTGCCTCACTCACATACAAATACACTC
>JAACNH010002879.1:4955-19005 GCA_019447015.1 Hymenochirus boettgeri
ATATTGGTACCCAATGGCCGGTCCTGTAGAACATATCACTTTATAATCGCCCAAGACCCTCGTGTCTTTATATCCTTATAATTTACAGTGGGGGATCATTATCCCTTATAATACATTGTGGTACCCAAGTTCCCTGTCCTCTATAACAAACTTTATATAGACACAGAACTCCTCAGTGACTTCTAATTATCCTTATAATTTACAGTGGGGGATACATTATCCATTATAATACAGCGTGGTACCCAGAGTTCCCTGTTTTATAACATATAACTTTATATGGAACACATCCCCTCCTCAGTGACTTTATATCTATAATTTACAGTAGGGATACATTTCCCTTATAATACATGTGTGGTACCCAGATTTCCCTGTCCGTATAACATTTACTTACATTTATATGACACAAACTCTCATGACTTCTAATAATCCTTATATTTACAGTGGGTATACATTATCCATAAAACTGTGGGTACCCAGAGTTCCTGTCCTGTATAACATAACTTTATCATGGACACAAACTCTCAGTGATTCTTATTCTAATATCCTTATATTTACAGTAGGGATACATTATCCCTTATAAACATGGTGTACCCAAGTTCCCTGTCCTGTATAACTATATCTTTAATGGACCAGAACTTCACTCATGACTCTAATAATCCTTATATTACAGTCGGGGATACATTATCCCTTATAATCCTAGGTTTAACCCAAGATCCCTGTCCCTTATAACATTTAACTTTATGATGAGAATCCTCTAGTGACTTCCTATATCCTTTATTTAAGTAGGGATCATTATTTTCTTTTAGACATGAGTTACTCAGAGTTCCCTATCCTGTATAACTCAGTCTGTATCTTGTACATTTATATAGACAAGAACTCCTCAGTGATTCTAATATCCTTATTATATACAGTAGGGGATACATTATCCCTATAAATACATGGTGGTAACCAGAGTTCCCTGTCTCTATAACATAACTTTATATAGAACAGAACTCCTCAGTGACTTCTAATATCCTTATAATTTACAGTGGGGATACATTATCCATTATAATACATGGTGATACCCAGGTTCCCTGTTCTGATAACATATAATCTATATGGAGACAGAACTCCTCAGTGACTTCTTAAAATCCTTAATTACAGTAGGGGTTACATTATCCCTATATACAGTTTGGTAACCAGATTCCCTGTCCTGTTTAACATTAATTATATGGACACAGAACTCCTCAGTGACTTCTAATATCTTCTAATTTTCAGTAGGGGATACATTATCCCTTATAATAAAAAGTGGTACCAGATTCCTGTCCTGTTAACATATAACTTTAATGGACACAGAAACTCCTTGGGACTTTAAAATCCTTATAATTTACAGTAGCGGTTACATTATCCCTTATAATAAATAGTGGTACCCGAATTCCCTGTCCTGTATAACAATAACTTTTTATGGACACAGAACTCCTCAGTGACTTTTAATATCCTTAAATTTACAGTAGGGGATACATTATCCCTATAATACATGGTGGTACCCAGAGTTCCCTGTCCTCTATAACATAACTTTATTAGACACAGAACTCCTCAGGTGACTTCTAATACCTTATATTTAGTAGGGGATCATTATTACCTTATAATACATGGTGGACCCAGAGTCCCTGTCCTCTATAACATAACTTTATATAGACACAGAACATGCTCAGGACTTCTAATATCCTTTAATTTACAGTAGGGGATACATTATCCATATATATCATGGTGGTACCCAGGTTCCTGTTTTGTATAACATAACTTTATATGGACACAGAACTCCTCAGTGACTTCTATATCTTATAATTTAATAGGGATACATTATCCCTTATATACATAGTGTACCCAGAATTCCCTGTCCGTATAACATATAACTTTTATGACAAAGAACTCCTCAGGGACTTTAATCCTTATAATTTACAATAGGGGATACATTATCCCTTATAATACATTGTGGTACCCAGAGTCTGTCCGTATACAAAAAACTATATCAACACAGAACTCTCAGTGACTTTATTTCCTTATAATTTACGTGGGGGAACTTATCCATTTAAATACATTGTGGTACCCAGAGTTCACTGTTCTGTATTACATATAAATTTATATGGAGACAGAACTCCTCAGTGACTTCTAAAATCCTTATAATTTAAAGAAGGGGATACATTATCCCTTATAATACATGGTGTGGTACCCAGAATTCCCTGTCTGTATAACATAACTTTATATGGACACAGAACACCTCAGTGACTTCTAATATCCTTATAATTTACAGTAGCGGAACATTATCCTTTATAGTACTGGTGGTACCCAAGTTTCCTGTCGTATAAACATATAACTTATAGGACACAGAACTCCTCTGTGACTTTTAATATCCTTATAATTTACAGTAGGGGATAAATTATCCCTTATAATACATAGTGGTACCCAGATGCCCTGTCCTGATAACATATAACTTTATATGGACACAGAACTCCTCAGTGACTTTAATATCCTTATAATTACAGTAGGGGATACATTTATCCTCAATACATGGTTGTACCCAGAGTTCCTGTCTCAGAACATAACTTTATAGACACAGAACTCCTCAGTGACTTCTAATATCCTTATAATTTACAGTGGGGATACATTATCCCTTATAATCATGGTGGACCCAGAGTTCCCTGTCCTGTATAAACTATAACTTTATATGGACACAGAACTCCTCAGTGACTTTTAATATCCTTATAATTTACAGTAGGCGATACATTATCCTAAATACATGGTGGTACCCAGAGTTCCCTGTCCTCTATAACATAAACTTTATAGACACAGAACTCCTCAGTGACTTCTAATATCCTTATAATTTACAGTGGGGATACATTATCCCTTAAATACAGGTGGTACCCAGAGTTCCTGTCTCTATAACATAACTTTATATAGACACAGAACGCTCAATGACTTCTAATATCCTTATAATTTACAGTGGGGATACATTATCAATTATAATACATGGTGGTACCCGAATCCCTGTCTGTATAACATATAACTTTATATAGACACAGAAGCCTCAGTGACTACTAATATCCTTACAATTGACAGTAGGGGATACATTATCCCTTATAACATGGTGATACCCAGAATTCCCTGTCCTGTATAACATATAACTTAATGGACACAGAACTCCTCAGTGACTTCTATATCCTTATATTACAGTAGGCGATACATCATCCCTTATAATACATTAGTGGTACTCAGATTCCCTGTTTATAACTCAGCCAGTGTCCTTTTACATAAATGGACACAAAACTCCTCATGACTTCGACATCCTCATAGTTTACGTCGGGATACATTATCCTTTATAATACATGAGTGGGAATAGCTAAGTCTATGTCCTTGTGCTCTATAGGGTTCCCTGGCCTTTATAACTCAGCCTGTGTGCTGTGTACCTTTATATATACACAGAACTCCTCAATTACTTCTAATATCCTTTTATTTACAGTAGGAGATACATTACAACTTTATTTTTACAGTTGGATCCTTTAGGGATACATGGTAGGGGGGATATAAAGTGAAAAAATCTCTATCTAAATCTTTACATATTTGACTGATGTGCCTATATTATTATTTATTATTGTGTATTATTGTAGATTTTACGTCAACATTTTCGGTGGGTGCCTTACAGTTGCATTAATATACATGAGGAAAAACATTACCGTACATACATGGGTAGTGCAAGTAATAAAATGTGCAAATATTTCAAGTGATGGTCCATTGCTTAATATATTATAATATTTAGCTAATGTTTTGCAATAAGAAAAATCTAGAAGATATGTAAATTCTTGATGATGTCATCGTGATGTCACTCACTAGTGAAATAACATTGAAATTTGATATCTCCCCTGTGATGTCATAAAAACCAGTAAAACATTTATTAATTTGTGAGACAGCGATGAAGCAGATGTTTTATCAACTTTCTGCTTTTGCTGATTTTTTTTCCATCTTGTTTACCCTCCAGCTCCATCCTATGTTATATTTTATCTCTTCTGGTGCTGGTGTGGTTTTCTGGTCTGGTAACAAGTTCACACGTTCAGTAAGTACTTCATGACTTTACTTTATTTCAAGGGGAAATGTCTCCATTCTTCCAAACTAGTTAGTGTTGTTATAAAAAGCTTCCATGGGATCTTCAATATGAACCTAATCACATCTCTATATACAGTTTGTAGGATATTTTCATCCATCTGACCGGCTTATAGTCATGTGACGGGTTATAGTCATGTGACCAGTTTATAGCATGTGACCAGCTTATAGCCATTGTGACCAGTTTATAGTCATGTGACCAGTTTATAGTCAGGTGTCCAGCTTTCCCTGATTTAATTGGCTCTCCATCCCAAACTGTCATTGTTAAAAGTCTGTCCAGGTTGTTCCTGTTCCCACATTAAGCCGTAACTGGTCAGTTTCTCCTCTGGGACGGAGGGGGAAGCAGAGGACAATTGATGTCCCATAACCGACTGGAAGCAGGATATTTCAACATTTACCCATATCATTTCTCACAGGATAGCAGGGTTGTCATTAGTCCCTTGGGATGGGATTGTCCGACTGCAGGTACGAGACTGAGTCCCGCCAGTCAGGGCTTTAAATCCGTCTAAGGGCACGGCCACACTGCAAACGCAAACGCAAATGCAATCGCATGTGATTTCATGTGCAATATTTTTGCGTTTGCGCTTGGGATTTCTTCAATAAGTATAGGAAAACGCATGCGATTGCGATTAAAAATGCAGAACGCAAAACGCAATTGCACCGGATAACGTGCGTTTTTTTTGCGTTGCCGCGTTTTCAATGATTTTTTAAAAACGCAATCGCAAGCGCAAACGCAAAAAAAAAGCAGCGTGTGGCCTAGCAACACGAGAAAATGTCAGCGCAGCCCTGGTGGTACCCAGAGTTTCCTGTCCTGTATAACATATAACTTTATACGGACACAGAACTCTTCTGTGACTTCTAATATCCTTATAATTTACAGTGGGGGATACATTATCCATTATAATACAGCGTGGTACCCAGAGTTCCCTGTTCTGTATTACATATAACTTTAAATGGAGACAGAACTCCTCAGTGTCTTCAAAATCTTTATAATTTACTGTAGGGGATACATTATACCTTATAATGCATGCTGGTACCCAGAATTCCCTGTCCTGTATAACATTTAACTTTATATGCACACAAAACTCCTCAGTGACTTCTAATATCCTTATAATTTACATTAGGGGATACATTATCCCTTATACATGGTGGTACTCAGAGTTCCCTGTCCTCTTTAACATAACTTTATAAGACACAGAACTCCTCAGCGACTTTTATATCCTTATAATTTACAGTGGGGATACATTATCCATTATAAACATGGTGGTACCCAGAGTTCCCTGTTCGTATAACATATAACTTTATATGGAGACAGAACTCCTCAGTGACTTCTAAAATCTTTATAATTTACAGTAGGGGATACATTATCCTATAATACATTGTGGTACCCGAATTCCCTGTCCTGTTATAACATTTAACTTTATATGCACACAGAACTCCTCAGTGACTTCTAATATCCTTATAATTTACAGTAGGGGATCACACTATCCTTAAATACATGGTGGTACACAGAGTTCCCTGTCCTATAACATAACTTATGACACAGAACTCCTCAGCGAATTCTTTATATCCTTATAGTTTACAGTGGGGGATACATTATCCCTTATAAACAGTTGGAACCCAGAATTCCCTGTCCTGTATAAATTTAATTTTATATGCACACAGAACTCGTCAGTGACTTCTAATATCCTTATAATTTACAGTAGGGGATACATTATCCCTTATAATAAATAGTGGTACCCAGAATTCCCTGTCCTGTATATCATATAACCTTATAGGACAAAGAACTCCTCAGTGACTTCTAATATACTTATAATTTACAGTAGCGGATACATTATCCCTTATAATACATAGTGGTACCCAGAATTCCCTGTCCTGTATAACATATAACTTTATATCGACAAAGAACTCCTAGTGACTTTTAATATCCTTATAATTTACAGTAGGGGATACATTATCCCTTATAATACATTGTGGTACCCAGAGTTCCCTGTCCTCTATACCAAAACTTTATATAGACACAGAACTCCTCAGTGACTTCTAATTTGCTTATAATTTACAGTGGGGGATACGTTATCCATTATAATACATGGTGGTACCAGAGTTCACTGTTCTGTATTACATATAACTTTATAAGGAGACAGAACTCCTCAGTGACTTCTAAAATCCTTATAATTTACAGTAGGGGATACATTATCCCTTATAATACATAGTGGTACCCAGAATTCCCTGTCCTGTTAAATATAACTTTATATGGACACAGAACTCTCAGGACTTTTAATATCCTTACAATTTACAGTAGGGGATACATTATCCCTTAAATAACATGGTGGTACCCAGAGTTCACCTGTCCTTATAACATAACTTTATATAGACACAGAACTCTCAGCGACTTCTTATATCCTTAATAATTACAGTGGCGGATACATTATCCATTATAATACATTGTGGTACCCAGAGTCCCTGTTCTGTATAACATAAACTTATATGGAGACAGAACTCCCCAGTAACTACTAATATGCTTACAATTGACAGTAGGGGATACATTATCCCTTATAATACATGGTGGTACCCAGAATTCCCTGCCTGTATAACAAATAACTTTATATGGACACAGAACTCCTCAGTGACTTCTAAATCCTTATAATTTACAGTAGGGATACATATCCTTATAATACATGTTGGTACCCAGAATTCCCTTGTCTGTATACATAACTTTATATGGACACAGAACTCCTCAGTGACTTCTAATATCCTTATAATTTACAGTAGCGGATACATTATCCCTTATAATACATTGTGGTACCCAGAATTCCCTGTCCCGTATAACATATAACTTTATATGGACACAGAATCCTCAGTGACTTCTAATATCCTTATAATTTACAGTAGGGCATAAATTATCCTTATTAATACTAGTGGTACCCAGATTCCTGTCCTATATAACATATAACTTTATATGGACACAGAACTCCTCAGTGACGTTTAATATCTTACAATTTACAGTAGGGGATACATTATCCCTTATAATACATTGTGGTACCCAGAGTTCCCTGTCCTCTATAACACAAATTTATATAGACACAGAATTCTCAGTGAATTCTAATATCCTTATAATTTACAGTGGGGGATACATTATCCATTTAATACATGGTGGTACCCAAAGTTCCCTGTTCTGTATAACATATAACTTTATATGGAGAAAGAACTCCTCAGTGATTTCTAAAATCCTTATAATTTACAGTAGGGGATACATTATCCCTTAAAATACATGTTGGTACCCAGAATTCCCTGTCCTGAATAACATATAACTTTAAATGGACACAGAACTCCTCAGTGACTTCTTATATCCTTATAATTTACAGTAGGCGATACATCATCCCTTATAATACATTAGTGGTACTCAGATTTCCCTGTCTTTATAACTGAGCCTGTGTCTTTTTACCGTAAATGGACACAAAACTCCTCGTTGACTTCTGACATCCTCATAGTTTACAGTCGGGGATAGATTATCCATTATAATACATGAGTGGGAATAGCTAAGTCTATGTCCTTGTGCTCTTAGGGTTCCCTGGCCTTTATAACTCATCCTGTGTGCTTGTACCTTTATATATACACAAAACTCCTCAATTACTTCTAATATCCTTATTATTTACAGTAGGAGATACATTATCAACTTTATATTTTACAGTTAGATCCTTTAGGGATACATGGTAGGGGGGATATAAAGTAATAAAAAATCTCTATCTAAATCTTTACATATTGATTGACTGATGTGCCTATATTATTATTATTATATTTGTTGTTATTATTGTAGATTTATAGCATCAACATTTTCAGTGGCGCTTTACAGTTGCATTAATATACATGAGGAAAACATACATGTTACCTACATGGGTAGTGCAAGTAATAAAAAGTGCAAATATTTCAAGTGATGGTCCATTGCTTAATATATTATAATATTTAGCTAATGTTTTGCAATAAGAAAAATCTAGAAGATATGTAAATTCTTGATGATGTCATCCGTGATGTCACTCACTAGTGAAATAACATTGAAATTTGATTTCTCCTGTGATGTCATAAAAACCAGTAAAACATTTTATAATTTGTGAGACAGCGATGAAGCAGGATGTTTTTATCAACTTTTTGCTTTTGCTGATTCTTTTTTCCATCTTGTTTACCCTCCAGCTCCATCCTATGTTATATTTTATCTTCTTCTGGTGCTGGTGTTGGTTTTCTGATCCTGGTAACAAGTTCACAGTTCAGTAAGTACTTCATACTTTACTTTATTTAAAGGGGAACTGTCTCCAATTTTCCAAACTAGTTAGTGTTGTATAAAAAGCTTCCATGGGACCTTCAATATGAACCTAATCACATCTCTATATACAGTTTGTAAGGATAGTTTCAGCCATGTGACCAGCTTATAGTCATGTGACCAGTTTATAGTCATGTGACCGGCTTATAGCCATGTGACCAGCTTATAGTCATATAACCAGCTTATAGTCATGTGACCAGTTTATAGCAATGTGACCAGCTTATAGTCATGTGACCAGATTATAGCCATGTGACCAGTTTATAGTCATGTGACCAGCTTATAGTCATGTGTCCAGCCTTTCCCTCTATTAATTGGCTCTCCATCCTAACTGTCATTGTTAAACTGTCTGTCCAGGTTGTTCCTGTTTCCCACATTAAGCCGTAACTAATCATGTTTCTCCTCTGGGGCAGAGGGGGAAGCAGAGGACAATTGATGTCCCATAACCTACTGGAAACAGGATATTTCAACATTTACCCAATATCATTTCTCACAGGATACAGCAGGGTTGTCATTATTCCCTATTGGGATGGGATTGTCCAGACTGCAGGTACGAGATCCTGAGTCCCGCAGTCAGGGCTTAAAACCCGCCTAACAGAGAAAAATGTCAGCGCAGCCCCCTGGTGGTACCCAGAGTTCCCTGTCCTGTATAACATATAACTTTAAATGGACACAGATCTCCTTAGTGACTTCTAATATCCTTACAATTTACAGTAGGGAATACATTATCCTTTATAGTACATGGTTGTACCCAAAGTTCCCTGTCCTGTATAACATATAAATTTATATGGACACAGAACTCCTCTGTGACTTCTAATATCCTTATAATTTACAGTAGGGGATACATTATCCCTTATAATAAATGGTGGTACCCAGAGTTCCCTGTCCTGTATAACATATAAATTTATATGGACATAAAACTCCTCAGTGACTTCTAATATCCTTATAATTTACAGTAGGGGATACATTATCCCTTATAATAAATGGTGGTACCCAGAGTTCCCAGTCCTGTATAACATATAACTTTATATAGACTCCTCAGTGACTTCCAATATCCATATAATTTACAGTAGGGTATACATTATTTCTCATAATACATGAGTGGTACTCAGACTTCCCTATCCTGTATAACTCAGTCTGTGTCCTTGTACATTTATATAGACACAGAACTCTTCAGTGACTTCTAATATCCTTATTATTTACAATAGGGGTTACATTATCCCTTATAATACATGGTGGTACCCAGAGTTCCCTGTCCTCTATAACATAACTTTATATAGACACAGAACCCCCTTATGTGACTTCTAATATCATTATAATTTACAGTGGGGGATACATTATCCATTATAATACATGGTGATACCCAGAGTTCCCTGTTCTGTATAACATATAATTTTATACGGAGACAGAACTCCTCAGTGACTACTAAAATCCTTTTAATTTACAGTAGGGGATACATTATCCCTTATAATACATGTTGGTACCCAGAATTCCCTGTCCTGTATAACATTTAACTTTATATGGACTCAGAACTCCTTAGTGACTTCTAATATCCTTATAATTTACAGTAGGGGATACATTATCCCTCTGATGAAGTGACGGGGTGTTCGTCACGAAACGCGTCAGGGTACTGTGTTTGTCTCCCTCTGTGAAGTATGCTCAGTTCGGCAAATAAAAGCTAAGTTTTATCTGTAGCTGTTGGCAGTCCATCCCATTTTTTTCTTTTTTGCTACAATCTTTATTGGATAGAGTTCCGGAACGCCAGGTGATTGGACTCCCACTACAGGATTTGAAGTAGAAGAAACCGACGCTGTGACCAACTGGTAATGTGTTCATATTTATTAGGGGATACATTATCCCTTATAATAAATAGTGGTACCCAGAATTCCTTGTCATGTATAACATATAGCTTTATATGGACACAGAACTCCTCAGTGACTTCCAAAATCCTTATAATTTACAGGAGCGGATACATTATCCCTTATAATACATAGTGGTACCCAGAATTCCCTTTGAAAGTAGAAGAAAAACCGACGCTGTGACCAACTGGTAAACTGAATGTGTCATATTTATTAGGGGAACATTATCCCACCTTATAATAAATAGTGGTAACCAGAATTCCTTGTCATGTATACAGTATAGCTTTATCTGGACACACAGAACTCCTCAGTGACTTCCAAAAAATCCTTATAATTTACAGGAAGCGGATACATTATCCCTTATAATACATAGTGGTACACCAGAATTCCCTGTCCTGATAACATATAACTTTATATGGACACGAACTTCTCAGTGATTTTATTATCCTTACAATTTTACAGTAGGGGATACTTATGCTTATAATAAGTGGTGGATACCAGAGTTCCCTGTCTCTATAACATAATTATATAGACACAGAACTCCTCAGTGACTTCTAATATCCTTATAATTTACAGTAGGGATACATTATCCCTTATAATACAGTGTGGTACCCGGAATTCCCTGTCCTGTATAACATTTAATTATATGGAGACAGACTCCTCAGTGATTCTAACATCCTTATAATTTACAGTAGGGATACATTATCCTTATAATAAATAGTGGTACCCAGAATTTCCTGTCCTGTATAACATAAACTTTATATGACACAGAACTCACAGTGACTTCTAAATCCTTATAATTACAGTAAGCGGATACATTATCCATTATAATGCATAGTGGTACCCAGATTCCCTGTCCTGTATATACATTAACTATATGGACACAGAACTTCTCAGCGACTTTTAATCCTTACAATTTACAGTAGGGGATACATTATCCCTTATAATACATGGTGGTACCCAGAGTTACCTGTCCTCTAAACATAACTTTAATAGACACAGAACTCCTCAGCGACTTCTTATATCCTTATAATTTACAGTGGGGGATACATTATCCATTATAATACATTGTGGTACCCAGAGTTCCCTGTCCTCTATAACACAACTTTATATAGACACAGAACTCCTCAGTGAATTCTAGTATCCTTATAATTTACAGGGGGGATACATATCCATTATAATACATGTGTGGTACCCAAAGTTCCCTGGTCCTGTATAACATTATAACTTAAATGGACACAGAACTCCTAGTGACTTCTTATATCCTTATAATTACAGTAGGCGATACATCATCCCTTATAATACATTAGTGGTACTCAGATTGCCCTGTCTTTATAACTGAGCCTTTGTCCTTTTACCGTAAAGGACACAAAACTCCTCATTGACTTCGACATCCTCAAGTTTACAGTCGGGGATAGATTATCCATTATAATACATGAGTGGGAATAGCTAAGTCTATGTCCTTGGGCCTCGATAGGGTTCCTGGCCTTTATAACTCAGCCTGTGTGCTTGTATCTTTATATATTACACAAAACTCCTCAATTACTTCTAATATCCTGTTATTACAGTAGGAGATACATTATCAACTTTATATTTTACAGTTGATCCTTTAGTGATACATGGGGGGGGGATATAAAAGTAATAAAATCTCTATCTAAATCTTTACATATTGATTCTGATGTGCCTATATTATATTATTTGTTTTATTATTGTAGATTTATAGCGTCAACATTTTCAGTGACGCTTTAAAGTTGCATAATATACATGAGGAAAACATACATGTTACAGACATGGGTAGAGCAAGTAATAAAAAGTGCAAATATTCAAGTGATGGTCCATTTCTTAATATATTATAATATTTAGCTAATGTTTTGCAATAAGAAAAATCTAGAAGATATGTAATCCGTTAATGATGTCACTCCGTGATGTCACTCACTAGTGAAATAACATTGAAATGTGATATCCTGCCCGTGATGTCATAAAAACCAGTAAAACATTTTATAATTTGGGAGACCAGCGATGAAGCAGGATGTTTTTATCAACTTTTTGCTTTTGCTGATCTTTTTCCATCTTGTTACGCTCCAGCTCCATCCTATGTATTTTATTATCTTCTTCTGGTGCTGGGTGGTGGTTTTCTGGTCCTGGAACAAGTTCACGTTCAGTAAGTTAGTACTTCTTTACTTTACTTATTTAAAGGGGAACTGTCCTCAATTTAGTTAGTGTTGTATAAAAAACTCCATGGGACCTTCAATATGAAACCTAATCACATCTCTTATACAGTTGTAAGGATATTTTCAGCCCTGTGAACCAGAGTTCCCTGTTCCTGTATAACATATAACTTTAAATGGACACAGATCTCCTCAGTGACTTTAATATCCTTACAATTTACAGTAGGGGATACATTATCCCTTATAGTACATGGTGGTACCAGAGTTCCCTGTCCTGTTTAACATTATACCTTATATGGACACAGAACTCCCAGTGACTTCTAATATCCTTATAATTTACAGTGGGGGTACATTATCCCTTATAATACACGGTGGTACCAGATTTCCCTGTCCTGTATAACATATAACTTTATATAATACAGATGTCCTCAGTGGACTCTAATCCCTTATAATTACAGTAGTAGGGGATACATTATCCTTATAATATATGGGTGGTACCCAGAGTTCCCTATCCTGTGAACTCAGCTGTATCCTTGTACCTTTATATAGACACAGAAACTCCTCAGTGACTTCCAATATCCTTATAATTTACAGCAGGGTATACATTATTTCTTATAATACATGAGTGTACTCAGAGTTCCCTGACCTGCAAATTAGTCTGTGTCATGTACACAGAACTCATTGTTAGAACAAGAACTCCTCAATGAATTCTAATATGCTTATAAATTACAGTAGGGATACTTTATTCCTTATAATACATGAGTGGTACACGAGTTCCCTGTATAAACAGCTGTGTCCTTGTACCTTTATATAGACACAGATCTCCTTAGTGACTTTAATATCCTTATAATTTACAGTATGGGATACATATACCCTTTAATACATGAGTGTACACAGAGTTTCCTGACTGTATAACTCATCCTGTGTCTGTACCTTTATATTGACATATATCTCTTCAGTGCCTTCTAATATCCTATAATTTAAGTAGGGGATACATTATCTCTTATAATACATAAGTGGCACCTAGAGTTCCCTGTATAATCAGCCTGTGTCCTTGTACCTTTATATAGACCACAAATCTCCTCAGTGACTCTAATAGCTTATAATTACCGTGAGGATACATTATCCCTTATAATACATGAGTGATACCAGAGTTCCTATCTGTATTACTCAGCCTGGTCTCTGTTACATTTATTATAGACACAGACTCCTCAGTGACTGTTTAATTGTATAATTTTACAGTAGGGGATTCATATCCCCTTATAATACATGAGTGGCACCCAGAGTTCCCTGTATTACTCAGCTGTTTTTCTTGTACCTTTATATAGGCACATATCTCCTCAGTGACTTCTCATCTCCTTATAATTTACAGTAGAGGAACATTATCCTTATAATACATGAGTGGCACCCAGAGTTCCTGTATAACTCAGCCTGTATCCTGTACGTTTATATAGACACATATCTCTGTGATGTGAATTAAACTATTGTTCAGTATAAGATGTCTCCTTTTATACCTGTTACCTTAAGTAAATGTGCAGAAAGTGCTTGCATAAACTTTGATTTTGTTGCAGCAT
>JAACNH010002879.1:19182-33974 GCA_019447015.1 Hymenochirus boettgeri
TGTCTGGATAACATATAACTTTATATGGACACGAACTTCTCGTGATTTAATATCCTTACAATTTTACAGTAGGGGATACTTATGCTTATAATAATGAGTGGTACCCAGAGTTCCCTGTCCTCTATAACATAATTTATATAGACACAGAACTCCTCAGTGACTTCTAATATCCTTATAATTACAGTAGGGATACATTATCCCTTATAATACAATGTGGTACCAGGATTCCCTGTCCTGTATAACATTAACTTTATATGGAGACAGACTCTCTCAGTGAATTCTAACATCCTTATAATTTACAGTAGGGGATACATTATCCTTATAATAAATAGTGGTACCCAGAATTCCGCCTTATAACATATAACTTTATATGACACAGGAACTCACAGTGACTTCAAATCTTATAATTACAGTAGCGGATACATTATCCAATATGCATAGTGGTACCCAGATATCCCTGTCCTGTTATAAATATAACTTATATGTGACACAGAACTTCTCAGCTACTTTTCATATCCTTACAATTTACAGTAGGGGATACATTATCCCTTATAATACATGGTGGTACCAGAGTTACCTGTCCTCTATAACAAACTTTATATAGACACACAGAACTCCTCAGCGACTTCTTATATCCTTATAATTTACAGTGGGGGATAACATTATCCCTTATAATACATGTGGTACCCAGAGTTCCCTGTTCCTCTATTAACACAACTTTATATAGACACAGAACTCCTCAGTGAATTCTAGATCCTTTAATTTACAGTGGGGGATACTATCCATTATAATACATGGTGGTACCCAAAGTTCCCTGTCTGTATAACATATAACCTTTAATGGACACAGAACTCCTCAGTGACTTCTTATATCCTTATAATTACAGTAGGCGATACATCATCCCTTATAATACTTAGTGGTACTCAGATTGCCCTGTCTTTATAATGAGCCTTTGTCCTTTTACCGTAAATGGACACAAAACTCCTCATTGACTTCTGACATCCTCATAGTTTACAGTCGGGGATAGATTATCCATAATACATGAGTGGGAATAGCTAAGTCTATGTCCTTGTGGCCTCTAAGGGTTCCCTGGCCTTTAAACTCAGCCTGTGTGCTTGTATCTTTATATTATACACAAACTCCCAATTACTTCTAATATCCTATTATTTACAGTAGGAGATACATTATCAACTTTATATTTTACAGTTGGATCCTTTAGTGATACATGGTAGGGGGGGATATAAAGTAATAAAAAACTCTATCTAAATCTTTACATATTGATTCTGATGTGCCTATATTATATTATATTGTTGTTTTATGTAGATTTATAGCGTCAACATTTTCAGTGACGCTTTAAAGTGCATAATATACATGAGGAAAACATACATGTTACAGACATGGGTAGAGCAAGTAATAAAAAGTGCAAATATTTCAAGTGATGGTCCATTTCTTAAATATTATAATATTTAGCTAATGTTTTGCAATAAGAAAAATCTAGAAGATATGTTAATACTAATGATGTCATCCGTGATGTCACTCACTAGTGAAATAACATTGAAATTGATATCCCCTGGATGTCATAAAAAACCAGTAAAACATTTTTAATTTGTGAGACACGCGATGATGAAGCAGGATGTTTTTATCAATTTTTGCTTTTGCTGATTCTTTTTCCATCTTGTTTACGCTCCAGCTCCATCCTATGTTATTTTTTATCTTCTTCTGGTGCTGGTGTTGGTTTCTGTGTCCTGGTAACAAGTTCACGTTCAGTAAGTACTTCACTTTACTTATTTAAAGGGGAACTGTCTCAATTACTAGTGTAGTGTTGTATAAAAACTTCCATGGGACTTCAATATGAACCTAATCACATCTCTATATACAGTTGTAAGGATATTTTCAGCCATGTGAACCAGAGTTCCCTGTCCTGGATAACATATAACTTAAATGGACACAGATCTCCTCAGTGACTTCAATATCCTACAATTTACAGTAGGGATACATTATCCCTTATAGTACATGGTGGTACCAGAGTTCCTGTCCTGTTTAACATATACCTTTATATGGACACAGAACTCCCAGTGATTCTTAATATCCTTATAATTTACAGTGGGGGATACATATCCTTAAATACACGGTGGTACCCAGATTTCCATGTCCTGTATAAATATAACTTTATATAAATACAGAGTCCTCAGTGACTTCTAATCCCTTATAATTACAGTAGGGGATGACATTATCCTTATAATATAGTGGTGGTACCCAGAGTTCCCTATCTGTGTAACTCAGCACTGTTATCCTTGTACCTTTATATAGACACAGACTCCTCAGTGACTCTCAATATCCTTTATAATACAGAGGGTAACCATTTTTCTTATAATACAATGAGTGGTACTCAGAGTTCCCTGACTGCATTAATCAGTCGTGTTCATGTACACAGAACTCATTGTAGACCAAAGAACTCCTCAATGACTTAATATGCTTATAAAATTACAGTAGGGGATTACTTTATTCCTTATAATACATGAGTGGTACACCAGAGTTCCCTGTATAAACTCAGCCTGTGCTTGTACCTTTATATAGACACAGATCTCTAGTGACTTCTTATCTCCATTATAATTTACAGTATGGGATACATATACTTTTAATACATGAGTGGTACACAGAGTTTCCTGACCTGTATAACTCATCCTGTGTCTTGTACCTTTATATTGGACATATATCTCTTCAGTGCCTTCTAAGATCCTATAATTTACAGTTGCAGCATTTGAAAGATCTTTTTACTTATGTGCTTCCTGTCATGGGAATGGCGGCAACTAAAGAGTTCCTATGTTATGTATGGTATGTTATAGACGTTACATAACATAGGAACTCTTTAGTTGCCGCCATTCCAGTGGATTATCTAATCATTCACTTTCTGTATAATGAGGTATCCAAGTTTGTTTTTTCTGGCTATGCAAGGCTCTGGGTCACGGATTTCCAACCTGCAGCCCTCCAGATTTTTGAAAACTACAACTCCCAGCATTCCTCCATTGCAGAAAAAAACCAAAGAACACTGGGAGTTGTAGTTTTCCAACATCTGGAGGGCCACAGGTTGGAAATTCCTGCTCTGGGCAATAGAGCAATACATTGTTAGCGGATATATATTTAGTTATCAGATCATCTCATAATTGGGGACACTTATAATTAATGTAAGTAACAGGGCTGTGATAATTACAACCGGATTGTATTTATACTGCAGTGATTCTGACAGGCTTGCTGCATGATTTCAATGTACAATGATTTCTAACTGCCCTTAGCTGTTTGAGAGTGCTTGTCAGAGAACGGTGGGACTAGTAGTGTAACTACATATTTATTAGGATTGCTCACAATTTTGCAGACTATTTGAATAAAGTAAAGCAAATTCAGGTTCTGCAAACAAAAATCTATTTTTATAATTTATCTGTTATATCAACATGTATGTGCTGATTATGGACTACCACACAATGACACCATAGGCAATAAACCTAGGAGTTAAAGATTATTCATTGCTACAGTCTAACTAAACAACCAGCCACTTACTTACAAATCTCTAACCTAAATACAAAGGCAAGACCTGCTTTTTTGACTGCTGATTACAAGCTGAGCTTCTCTGAGGATTTCATGAAGTTTTATAGTGTCTCATAACCCCCCCCCCCAAAACTGATTGGTCCAGAACAAATATTAAATCCGATTGGCTCTTGTATTATTGACAAATCATATGTTGGGGGTGTGCCAAGAAGACCGTATAGAACAGCCAGAGGCCTAGTTCTGATTTAGTAAACGAGCTGCTAGTTTGAGCTGCAAGCATAGCAACTGTCAGATGTTTGGTGCCTAACTGAGCTTTCTAAATGTGCAACCTTTGGTACCTGGTAGTTGCAGTATGGAGGCTCTCTGTTTTGCTACATCAAATTTATCATTGTTTGGTGCTTAGTGTATAATTTTTTTTTCACATCTCGAAATTAATTGCCATATATGAAGCCTGAGTTTTTCTCAGCCTGATCAAATTCCACTGGCTTGGAACAAAATTATTTTTGGTGTCGTTGAATTATATCTACCACTATTTCCCCTAAAAACACTCTCTAATAACAGAGGGCAGCCTGGGAATGGTTGGAGTTGTATATTGGAAACATATAGAGAACTACGGGTTAATCAGGTAAAATACATGCAGCCAGGCTGTCAGAATGATCACAGTATAAAATACAATCAATTTACAATAATGCAGCCCTGCTAATTACTTGGATCTGTCTGCCAGGCTCTGTATATTACAAGGTTTGTTACCATATAACTTTCATTTATGGCTTTTACATGTGTGTGGGGAGAGATGGGATAAAAAGTTTTTTCTTTGATTACCGAGTTTCTGAGAGTTTCACTCAGTATTCCCAGGGAATAATGGGAAGATTTATTGACTTTATTAATAATTATATTGTGGGACTAGTAGAGACGTCTTAGAACTTTCTCCTTGATCTGCCAGTACACGCGTGTTCTGCTTACTCTTGAGGTTCGTACACATGCGCTATCGTGGGTGTATAAATGGCTGTTACGGCCTATAATCGTGCCGTGTATGGGCACTTTATCTGGCGAAATGGGCACTCTTTCGGAAATCCAGCTTATAATACATGAGTGGTACCCAAAGTATAACTCAGTTAGTATAACTCAGTCCTTGAAACTTAATATGGACACAGAACTCCTCAGTAACTTCAAGTTTCCTTATAATTTACAGTAGGGGAGTCACTATACCTTATAATACAGGAGTGGTACATAGAGTTCCCAGTCTTTTAAACCTCAGCCTGTGTCCTATGTATTAGCCTATATTGCATGTTATTAGCCAGCAGATCTGGACACATGCATAAGCTAAGGGACATAAAGAAGTATTTTGCATATCTCTGCCCCTTACTCTGGGGAACCTGGGTGTAAGACATTACTTTTTGTTTCTTAGATTTTGTGGGCAATGCTATTCATATAGCATGAGACTGCAAGATGCCTTCTGTTATAAGGTGTTTCAATATATAGTACAAGAGGAAAAAATAAATGAGGATTCAGATTTTTGGTTTAAGTGCAATTCATTTATTTGTAATGGTTTAGTTTAAGTAAAATTTTAGTAGTAACAATACATTTTAAAGTGTGTTTATCATGTAGGAACAGACGTTGAAGTCAGAAGTAATTTTTTGTGGGGTTTTTTGGTGGTTCAGTAGGGGAAACACTTTTGCAGATTTTGTGGAAATGTTGAGTTGTGAAACATATAGTTGGGTCCAAAAATGTTTTCTGTAGTATTGTTTTTGCTATATCTAGTCCTTTATAACTGTATAATGAGGTTGTGTTTATATTTGGTAGATGAAATGAAGTTGAGTGTTTTCAGTTATTTCTGTGTTGTATTTGTTGTATTTTGTAATATTTGGGAGATATGAAGGAGAAATTGTTGATGCTTGTCAAGCTTTTGTGTCCCGATATTTGTATTATTTCATTCGGGGGTATGTTAAGCTGGGTACACACATGCCAGATTTTTGAAAGATGACAGACAGGATCTGCAAGATCTCCTATCTGTCATTTTTCAAAAATGACGATACACACAGTCCTGCATGTTCTCCCTATGCACAGCATATACTGTATACAGCATATATACAACATATACACATCATATACACAGCGTAGGGAGAACGCACAGAACTGTGTGTTTCCCTCGGCAGCGTCAGACTCCCTATGGAGAGACTACTGTGGGCAACAAATGGCACGCAGATTCTTGGACCTAACTGTTGGGAAGGGCAAGCCAGATCTCGTGGGGATGGGCCTAGGAGCAACCTTACCATGGAGGAGGAAGCCAGGAAGAAAAGAACACTGAGGTAGGGGGTGGGAAGGGAATAGAACAAAAAAAACCTACACATGTTCAGCTTACAGCCCCAGCTATCTAATAAATTTAGGTTACCATTTCAGTGTACATAGCCTTTAATCCTTTCACACACGTTGAGTGTGGCTGCAGCTTTGAGCAGTCTGGCTGTTCCCATTTATGTTTTTTTCTTATAATAATTTATTTAAATCATTTATTTAATTAAATTTTTACCTAAGTTATACTTACTTGGTATTTTAAAGGGTATGACCAGCAAAAAAGTAGGTATGTTTCTAACTGATTTACTGAAGAACAGTACCTCCCGTTCTTCAGTAAATCTTCCAGGAGAGGAGGATACACTTACCCGTGGACCCGCTCCAGCACTGAAATTTGTATAATCTTTTACATATTTGATACTGATGTCTATATGGTTATCATATTATAATACTTAGTTAATATTTTGGATTTTGTGATAAGAAAAATACAGTAAATATTTGAAATCCTTGATGATGTCATCCATGATGCACTCTGTGATCTCATTCACTAGTGAATTAACATTAAAGTTTGATACTCCACCTGTGATGTTATAAAATCATTAGAACATTTTATTAATTTGTAAGATAGTGACGAAGCAGGACGTTTTTATCAACCTTTCTGCTTTTTGCTGATTTTCTTTTTGAATTTGTTTCTAATTCTTCCAACCTATTAGGGTTGTATAAAAAGCCTTCCATGGTACCAAAATGAATCCTAAATCACCATCACCACCATTGTACTTTGATCTGCCTAGGCCAGGAAAAGCCCCCAACTGGCCAGCCATTAGTGTGAAGTCCAGTCGGACGGCATTTGTTGAATCAACCAAGGTTGAGCGAGTTTGTTGGTCCTTCGGAACCGAAAGAACCAGCTGGACACATGGTCGAGCAATGTTAGTTGATCCAATGGGAACGATGAAGCGACGGGAACCGAGGAGGATCCGCTAGAAAGCGAACCCACAAGGAACCAAGGAGGATCCGCCAGAAAGCGGGACTGCAAGTAACAGAGGCGGATCCACCAGGAACCAAAAGCAGATGGCTATGGTCGTGAAGTCTGATCTGGTGGTGTTGATTTATATACCAAGGCTGGAACCAAACCCCCAAATGACTGGCCATGTGCGTGAAGTCCGGTCGGAAGGTGTTTGTTGATCCGCCTAGGCTGGGAACCGAGCCCCCAACTGGCCGGCCACGGGCGTGAAGTCTGGTTGGACGGTGTTTGTTGATCCGCCAGGGCCGGAACCAAGCCCCCAACCAGCCGGCCACACCCAGCAATGGGTGTGAAGTCCGGTTGGGCGGTGTTTGTTGATCCGCCTAGGCTGGGAACCGAGCCCCCAACTGACCAGCCATGGACGTGAAGTCCGGTCAGGCGGCGTTCGTTGATCCGCCAGGGTTGGAACCAGGTTCCGGCCCTGGAGGATCAACGAACACGGTCCAACCAGACTTCACGCCCGTGGCCGGCCAGTTGGGGGCTCGGTTCCTAGCCTAGGCGGATCCACAAACACCTCCCGACCGGACTTCACGCACATGGCCAGTCAGTTGGGGGTTCAGTTCCAGCCTTGGTATATAAATCAACGCCACCAGATCAGACTTCATGTCCATAGCCATCTGCTTTTGGTTACTGGTGGATCCTCCTCTGTTCCTTGCGGGCGCGCTTTCTGGTGGATCCTCCTCGGTTCCTTGTGGGTTCGCTTCCTATCGAATCCTCCTCGGTTCCTGACGCTTCATCGGTTCCTAGTGGATCAACTAACATTGCTCGCAGAATTCGTTGAACCGCCATGGCCGGAACCAAGCCCTCAACCCACCGGCCTAAATGAACTTTGGTCACTATGAAATAACATTTGAAATTTGTATCCTTGCCCTCCCTGTGCTGTCATAAAACCAGTAAAACAATTTTATTAATTTGTGAGACAACGATTGAGCAGAGGTTTTTATCAACATTTCTCTGCTTTTGCTGATTCTTTTTTCCATCTTGTTTACGCTCCAGCTCTCATCCTATGTTATATTTTAATCTTCTTCTGGTGCTGGTGTTGTTTTCCTGGTCCTGGTAAACAGTTCCACCGTTCAGTAAGTACTTCATACTTACTTTATTTAAAGGGGAACTGTCATCCAATCAGGGGGATAGTTAGGTTTTGATGAAAAAAATAAACAAGCTTTCCATGGGACCTTCCACTATTAAAAACAAACCTCAAGGAAATACCAACAAAAGAATGGGAAATACTCATATATACAATGGAAGATTTCGTTGAAGGCATTTTTCAGCCATGTTGAACCAGAGTTCCCTGTCCTGTATAACATACTTAATGATCTCCTCAGTGACTCTAATATCCTTTACATTTACGTAGGGGAACATTATCCTTATAGTACATGGTGTACCCGTTTCCCTGTCCTTTTAACTATACCTTTATATGGAACAGACTCCTCAGTGACTCTAATAATCCTTATAATTTAATGTGGGGGATACATTATCCCTTATAATACCGGTGGTACCCAGATTTTCCCTGTCCTGTATAACATATAACTTTAATAAATACAGATGTCCTCAGTGACTCTAATCTCCTTATAATTTACAGTAGGGATACATTATCCCTTATAATATATGTGGTGTACCCAGAGTTCCCTATCCTGTGTAACTCAGCCGTGTTCCTTGTACCTTTAATAGACACAGAACTCCTCATTGACTTCCCAATATCCTTATAATTTACAGCAGGGTATACATTATTTCTTATAATACATGAGTGGTACTCAGAGTTCCCTGACCTGCATAATTCAGTCTGTGTCATTGTACACAGAACTCATTGTAGACACAGAACTCCTCAATGACTTCTACTATCATCTTCATATTACAGTAGGGGATACTTTTATTCCTTATATACATGAGTGGTACCCAGAGTTCCCTGTATAAACCAGCCTGTGTCCTTGTACCTTTATATAGACACGATCTCCTTAGTGACTTCTAATCTCCTTATAATTTACAGTATGGATACATTATCCCTTTTAATACTGAGTGGTACACAGAGTTTTCCCTGACCTGTATACTCATCCTGTGGTTTGTACCTTTATATTGACATATATCTCTTCAGTGCCTTCTAATATCCTATAATTTACAGTAGGGATACATTATCTCTTATAATACATAAGTGGGCACCTAGAGTTCCCTGTATAATTCAGCCTGTGTCCTTGTACCTTTATATAGACACAGATCTCCTTATGACTTCTATATCCTTATATTTAAGTATGGGATACATTATCCCTTTTAATACATGAGTGGTAGCACAGATTTCCTGACCTGTATAAACTCATATCCTGTGTCCTTGTACCTTTATATTGACATATATCTCTTCAGTGCCTTCTAATATCCTATAATTTAACAGTAGTGGATACATTATCTCTTATATACATAAGTGGCAACCTAGAGTTCCCTGTATAACTCAGCCTAGTGTCCTTGTACCTTTATATACACAAATCTCCTGTGACTTCTAATCTCCTTATCATTTACAGTAGGGATACAGTATATTATCCCTTATAATACATGAGTGGATACCCAGAGTTTCCACTGTATACTCAGCCGTTCCTTGTACCTTTATATAGACAAAATCTCCTCAGGACTTTTAATATCCTTATAATTTACAGTAGAGGATACATTATCCCTTATAATACATGAGTATACCCAGAGTTTCCTATCCTGTATTACTCAGCCTGTTCCTTGTACATTTATATAGACACACGAACTCCTCAGTGACTTTTAATATCTTTATAATTTACAGTAGGGATTCCATTATCCCTTATAATACATAGTGGCACCCAGAGTTTCCCTGTATACTCAGCCTGTTTTTTTTCTTGTACCTTTATATGAGCACATATCTCCTCCTCAGTGACTTCTAATCTCCTTATAATTTACAGTAGAGGATACTATCCCTTATAACTAAGTGGCACCCAGAGTTCCCTGTATCTCAGCCTGTCTGTACTTATACTATCTATCCAGTACTCTACTAAGTAAGAATATCCTTATAATGTCACGAGTTCCGTATATAGCTTATCTGTACGTATATCAACATCTCCTGTGATAATTCAACTATTGTTTCAGTATAGATGTCCTTTTATACCTGTACCTTAAAGTAAATGTGCAGAAAGTGCTTGCAATAAACTTTGATTTTTGTTGCAGCATTTGAAAGATCTTTTTACTTATGTGCTTCCTGTCATGGGAATGGCGGCAACTAAAGAGTTCCTATGTTATGTAACGTCTATACATACCCATACATAACATAGGAACTCTTTAGTTGCCGCCATTCCAGTGGATTATCTAATCATTCATCTTTCTGTATAATGAGGTATCCAAGTTTGTTTTTTCTGGCTATGCAAGGCTCTGGGTCACGGATTTCCAACCTCGCAGCCCCCGATTTTTGAAAACTACACACCTCCCAGCATTCCTCCATTGCAGAAAAAAACCAAAGAACACTGGGAGTTGTAGTTTTTCCAACATCTGGAGGGCCACAGGTTGGAAATTCCCTGCTCTGGGCAATAGAGCATACATTGTTAGCGGATATATATTTAGTTATCAGATCATCTCATAATTGGGGGACACTTATATTAATGTAAGTAACAGGGCTGTGATAATTACAACCGTGATTCTGCAGTGATTCTGACAGGCTTGCTGCATGATTTCAATGTACAATGATTTCTAACTGCCCTTAGCTGTTTGAGAGTGCTTGTCAGAGAACGTGGGACTAGTAGTGTAACTACATATTTATTAGGATTGCTCACATTTTGCAGACTATTTGAATAAAGTAAAGCAAATTCAGGTTTGCAACAAAAATCTATTTTATAATTTATCTGTTATATCAACAGTATGTGCTGATTATGGACTACCACACATGACACCATAGGCAATAAACCTAGGAGTTAAAGATCATATTCAGTTGCTAACTACAACCAGCCACTTACTTACAAATCTCTAACCTAAATACAAAGGCAGACCTGCTTTTTTTGACTGCTGATTACAACTGAGCTTCTCTGAGGATTTCATGAAGTTTTATAGTGTCTCATAACCCCCCCCCCCCCCCAAAACTGATTGGTCCAGAACAAATTAAAATCCGATTGGCTCTTGTATATATTGACAAATCATATGTTGGGGGTGTGCCAAGAAGACCGTATAGAACAGCCAGAGGCCTAGTTCTGATTTAGTAAACAGCTGCTAGTTTGAGCTGCAAGCATAGCAACTGTCAGATGTTTGGTGCCTAACTGAGCTTTCTAAATGTGCAACCTTTGGTACCTGGTAGTTGCAGTATGAGGCTCTCTGTTTTGCTACATACATCAAATTTTATCATTGTTTTGGTGCTTAGTTTAATTTTTTTTTTCACATCTCGAAATTAATTGCCATATATGAAGCCTGGTTTTTTCAGCCTGATCAAATTCCACTGGCTTTGAACAAATTATTTTTGGTGTCGTTGAATTATATCTACCACCATTTCCCCTAAAAACACTCTCTAATAACGAGGGCATCCCTGGGAATGGTTGGAGTTGTATATTGGAAACATATAGAGAACTACGGTTTAATCAGGTAAAATACATGCAGCCAGGCTGTCAGAATGATCACAGTATAAAATACATCAATTTACAATATGCAGCCCTGCTAATTACTTGGATCTGTCTGCCAGGCTCTGTATATTACAAGTTTTGTTACCATATAACTTTCATTTATGGCTTTTACATGTGTGTGGGGAGAGATGGGATAAAAAGTTTTTTCTTTGATTACCGAGTTTCTGAGAGTTTCACTCAGTATTCCCAGGGAATAATGGGAAGATTTATTGACTTTATTAATAATTATATTGTGGGACTAGTAGAGACGTCTTAGAACTTTCTCCTTGATCTGCCAGTACACCGTGTTCTGCTTACCTTGAGGTTCGTACACATGCGCTATCGTGGGTGTATAAATGGCTGTTACGGCCTATAATCGTGCCGTGTAGGGCACTTTATCTGGCGAAATGGGCACTCTTTCGGAAATCCAGCTTATAATCATGAGTGGTACCCAAAGTATAACTCAGTTAGTTAACTCAGTCCTTGAAACTTAATATGGACACAGAACTCCTCAGTAACTTCAAGTTTCCTTATAATTTACAGTAGGGGAGTCACTATACCTTATATACAGAGTGGTACATAGAGTTCCCAGTCTTTTAAACCTCAGCCTGTGTCCTATGTATTAGCCTATATTGCATTGTTATTAGCCAGCAGATCTGGACACATGCATAAGCTAAGGGACATAAAGAAGTATTTTGCATATCTCTGCCCCTTACTCTGGGAACCTGGGTGTAAGACATTATTTTTTTGTTTCTTAGATTTTGTGGGCAATGCTATTCATATAGCATGAGACTGCAAGATGCCTTCTGTTATAAGGTGTTTCATATATATAGTACAAGAGGAAAAAATAAATGAGGATTCAGATTTTTTGGTTTAAGTGCAATTCATTTATTTGTAATGGTTTAAGTTTAAGTAAAATTTTAGTAGTAACAATACATTTTAAAGTGTGTTTATCATGTAGGAACAGACGTTGAAGTCAGAAGTAATTTTTTGTGGGGTTTTTTTGGTGGTTCAGTAGGGGAAACACTTTTGCAGATTTTGTGGAAATGTTGAGTTTGTGAAACATATAGTTGGGTCCAAAATGTTTTCTGTATTATTTTTTTGCTATATCTAGTCCTTTATAACTGTATAATGAGGTTGTGTTTATATTTGGTAGATGAAATAAGTTGAGTGTTTTCAGTTATTTCTGTGTTGTATTTGTTGTATTTTTGTAATATTTGGGAGATATGAAGGAGAATTGTTTGATGCTTGTCAAGCTTTTGTGTCCCGATATTTGTATTATTTCATTCGGGGGTATGTTAAGCTGGGTACACACCATGCCAGATTTTTGAAAGATGACAGACAGGATCTGCAAGATCTCCTATCTGTCATTTTTCAAAAATGACGATACACACAGTCCTGCATGTTCTCCCTATGCACGCATATACTGTATACAGCATATTACAACATAACACCATCATATACACAGCGTAGGGAGAACGCACAGAACTGTGTGTTTTCCCTCGGCAGCGTCAGACTCCCTAGGGAGACTACTGTGGGCAACAAATGGCACGCAGATTCTTGGACCTAACTGTTGGGAAGGGCAAGCCAGATCTCTGGGGATGGGCCTAGGAGCAACCTTACCATGGAGGAGGAAGCCAGGAAGAAAAGAACACTGAGGTAGGGGGTGGGAAGGGAATAGAACAAAAAAACCTACACATGTTCAGCTTACAGCCCCAGCTATCTAATAAATTTAGGTTACCATTTCAGTGTACATAGCCTTTAATCCTTTCACACACGTTGAGTGTGGCTGCAGCTTTGAGCAGTCTGGCTGTTCCCATTTATGTTTTTTTTCTTATAAAATTTTTTTAAATCATTTATTTAATTAAATTTTTACCTAAGTTATACTTACTTGGTATTTTAAAGGGTATGACCAGCAAAAAAGTAGGTATGTTTCTAACTGATTTACTGAAGAACAGTTACCTCCCGTTCTTCAGTAAATCTTCCAGGAGAGGAGGATACACTTACCCGTGGACCGCTCCAGCACTGAAATTTGTATAATCTTTTACATATTTGATACTGATGTCTATATGGTTATCATATTATAATACTTAGTTAATATTTTGGATTTTGTGATAAGAAAAATACAGTAATATTTGAAATCCTTGATGATGTCATCCATGAGCACTCTGTGATCTCATTCACTAGTGAATTAACATTAAAGTTTGATACTCCACCTGTGATGTTATAAAATCATTAGAACATTTTATTAATTTGTAAGATAGTGACGAAGCAGGACGTTTTTATCAACCTTTCTGCTTTTTGCTGATTTTCTTTTTGAATTTGTTTCTAATTCTTCCAACCTATTAGGGTTGTATAAAAAGCCTTCCATGGTACCAAAATGAATCCTAAATCCACCATCACCACCATTGTACTTTGATCTGCCTAGGCCAGGAACCGAGCCCCCAACTGGCCAGCCATTAGTGTGAAGTCCAGTCGGACGGCATTTGTTGATCAACCAAGGTTGAGCGATGTTTGTTGGTCCTCTCGGAACCGAAGAACCAGCTGGAACCATGGTCGAGCAATGTTAGTTGATCCACTGGAACCGATGAAGCGTCAGGAACCGAGGAGGATTCCTAGGAAGCGAACCCACAAGGAACCGAGGAGGATCCGCCAGAAAGCGGGCCTGCAAGGAACAGAGGAGGATCCACCAGGAACCAAAAGCAGATGGCTATGGTCATGAAGTCTGATCTGGTGGCGTTGATTTATATACCAAGGCTGGAACTGAACCCCCAAACTGACTGCATGTGCGGGAGTTCCGGTAGGGATGTGTTGTGATCAGCATAGGTGGGAACCGAGCCCCCAACTGGCTGGCCACGGGCTGTTGAACTTCCAGGAATCGAAGACCTGCCAGAAGGGCCGGAACCAAGCCCCCAACCAGCCGGCCACACCCAGCAATGGGTGTGAAGTCCGGTTGGGCGGTGTTTGTTGATCCGCCTAGGCTGGGAACCGAGCCCCCAACTGACCAGCCATGGACGTGAAGTCCGGTCAGGCGGCGTTCGTTGATCCGCCAGGGTTGGAACCAAGCCCACAACCGGCCGGCCACGGGCGTGAAGTCCAGACGGACGGTGTTCATTGATTCGCCATGGTCGAGCGACGTTTGTTGAACTTCCAGGAAACTTCCAGGAATCGAAGACCTGCCAGAAACCTAGGACAATACGCCAGGAAGTGAGCCCACAAGGAACCGAGGAAGATCCATCAGCAGAATTTGTTGATCCGCCATGGCCTGAACCAAGCCCTCAACCCACCGGCCTAAATGAACTTTGGATGGCGTTAATTTATTTACGCCACCGCGTGATCCGCCATGGATGAGC
>JAACNH010002880.1:0-33964 GCA_019447015.1 Hymenochirus boettgeri
GTAATGGTAGGGGTTAAATGATCACTGTTTTGGATCTGAAACAAGGGGTGGTAATGTAGGAGGTTAAATGATCACTGTTTTGGATCTGAAACAAGGGTGTGGTAATGTAGGGGTTAAATGATCACTGTTTTGGACCTGAAACAAGGGTGTGGTAATGTAAGGGTTAAATGGTCACTGTTTTGATCTGAAACAAGGGTGTGGTAATGTAAGGGTTAAATGGTCACTGTTTTGGATCTGAAACAAGGGTGTGGTACTGTAGGAGTTAAATGATCACTGTTTGGATCTGAAAACAAGTGTGGGTACTGTAGGGGTTAAATGATCACTGTTTGGATCTGAAACAAGGGTATGGTAATGTAGGGGTTAAATTATCACTTTTTTGGACTGAAACAAGGGTGTGGTAATGTAGGGTTAAATGATAACTTTTTTGGATCTCACAATCCTATATTAGTGTAGGGGTTAATTGGTCACTGTTTTGGATCTCAAACTACTGTGTGTGTAATTTAGGGTTTTGGGCACTGTTTGGGTCCGTATGGTAATGTCGGGACTAATTGGTCACTGTCTCTCTGTATCTCTGCTCACTATTTGTCTGTCATTCTCTCTCTCTGGCTATGTATCTGTCTCATGGTGAGGAAGCACAGTATCTCTACCCTGTATGGAGCCCCCTAAAAATCTGATGGTGGCCCTGCCTATTGGCATTCTAGGGCTGTAGTGCATTTAAATCAAGTCTCCCGGTGAACAGTATAATAAGACCACGCTACACCCTTTATACCAACGATCATACTAGTTCGCATTTTGTGCTCCCTCACCATGATACTCTATGATACATTGTTTGTGTTTTAAATGCACTGCAGACTACTGCCTAAGGACAAAGGGGACCAAATGATACAGTTGGTCAAAGTAGTAAGCTTGTAAGTTTAGGGGCAGGGACCATTTTCTCATGTCTTAAAAACTTTACTATATTTGTATATTTATTTATTTATACAATATAGATTTTATATTATTTTTTCCTTGTGTGAGTGTTATGTATCATAATATTATACAGCAATGCATCCCAAGTTTGCACTAGGGAAAGTTGGCAAAAGATCTGGGAACATCTATAAGGTTGCCATACACATCCTTGGTTCTTATAACTCTATGCCTTGTTCCTGGGCATCACAATTCAACACTACTTAAAATATGGAATGATATAGAACACCACAACACATATGGTATTGTAGTTAAACAAGGATGCATTTAAAGGGGAAGTTCAGTGCAAATCATATACTTTTCATTCATCCCAATGACCTTAATCTGCCCATTCAGTATTGTGTCTGTGTATAAATAAATGCAACTGAAATACTGACTTCCTGTGTGCAGGACCCCTAATATAAGACCGTTATTGTCTTTGCCCTTGACCCAGCACCTGGGTTGATTCAGTTGCTCAGTAGAGATCTGAGCATCTTTGACCCATCCAACAGCCAATCAGTAAAATTACTGTTAGGAACATTCCAAGGATGTGGGTGCATCCTGGGAGAAGAAGGACTGTTAGAACCTGAATTGTCAGCTCACTAATGTCAACAGCACGGAATAGCAAACGATATGAAATCAACTGATTTTTCAAAATGGGAGAGAATATGTAGAATAACTAAGAAGGCATACACAACTAACAATTTAACAAATATTGATAATTTCCACTAAACTGTCCCTTTAATTTGCGGACCCACTCACACAACATGTTTCAGACAACTAGGTCCTTTCTCAAGGGCTCAAAAACGACTGGCAATGATGCGTCAAACTCCGGCATCATGATCGATCGTTCTAGATGGAAGATTTCTGTCAGTCAGTATTGGCTACCTTTACTTTAGTAGAGGGAGCCAATACAATTGTGTCCTATTGGACGAAGGAACGGTTATATAAACCATATACAGGATGATCATTCATTTGAAATCAGGCAAGCTCTCAAGCTTATCAAACAAAATGAACAGCCTTTTGTTTATTTAACCCTTATTATACAATTTAAATGTTTATTTCTATCAAACCCAGACAAAATTGCATTACTGTAAAAGTATTAAACCAGCAGTTTATTGCTTCAGGTCACTTTTATTTTATGTTGCTACTTTACCAGGACTCAAACTGGCTGAAATTATTAAATTGAAAAATATTATTTGTTTCATACAGATTCCTGTGCACAAGTCTGGGTGCCTCTGGCTATTATGTGTATGGCCTTTATAATTTCATTGACTGTTAACATTGTGCATTGCATTGTTAAGCAAAAAAAGGGTAAGTGACTGACTTCATCTTTGATAAACAACATATTCAAGCAATCTTCAGTAAATATTATAGCAACTTTATGTATTCAACTATTTTGCATTCAGTCATTATATGTAAGTTGTCTCACATATATGCCTTAATGAGGGAAAATATGGATATTGACAATTAAAATGCAATTAAGGTTATTTCTAATTTACTGTATATGGCTGACAGCTGCCCAAAGAGAAAATGTTTTAGCATGAATCACCTGGAATATTGTAAAGCAGTTGGCTATTAGAGATGGGATCTGGGTCCTCTGTTCCAAAATCAGAATGTTTTGTCTAAACCAGGTGGATTGTTTCTGATTTAAGGGCTTCAGACTGCATTTTCGAAGGTTTAACAATGTAGGAGGGTTTTTCTGTAACACTCGAAAATAACCTCAAACTTTTAATAACCCTCGAAAATACGATTGGAAACTCGATAGTAGTTTCCATTCTTATTTTCAAGGGTTATTGAACATTTAAGTTATTTCCGAGGGTTACCGAAGATACCCTGTACGTACGATAACCCTCCAAAATTTTCTGAACCTTCAAAACAGTATTTGAGGTTGAATAAAGACATACGTCCATCATTTCAACCTTCTCACCCTCCTTTTAAACTCTACCTAACAGTTGATCCAGAGGAAGGGGAAAAACAGCTAAATGGGGGGGACGGGGGGGGGACGAGACTCCTTTCTGACTCCAAATAGCAATCGTAAAGTATCTTTGGATCAACCCAGAGCTACATTATATGTATTAATACCAGTAATTCTCAATTTTTTAGCTTTTGAAACTTATCTAGGCCACTTTTAAAGCATTTAATGAACTTGCCATTACCACATCTCTGGAAGACAGTTTCACTGTTCTCACTGTAAAGAAACTTTCCTAACCTGAAGATGAAACTTCTTTTCTTCTAATCTTGAAGGATGTCCACGTGTCCTCTATATGACCTATTAGTAAACAATGTACCAGAGAGTTTATTGTATGGCCCATATTATTATTATTATTTTGTATAAAGTGATCATGTCTCCACGCGAACGTCACTCTCCCAATGTAAACAGCCCTAACTTGTCTAATCTGCCTGCATATTAAACCCCTCCATTCCCCTTATTAATTTAGTTGCCCTTCTCTGAACTGCTTCTATTTCCAAGATGTCCCTTTTGTATTGGGATTCCAAAACTGCACCATTTTCGGACTTTCGGGGGTTCTTCCAGAGACACGTAATCTGAAAACGGTACAAAACTTAAAAGTTTCAGGCAACTTCTATTGGCTTTGTATATATGTAAAATTCCATGCCATAATAAGTAAATTAACCAGTGAGAATTTGCTTGTTTTAGATAAATTAAGGTGAACAACAATTTGCTGCACAAATCCAGCATGGTAAATAAATAAAGGCTAGGCAACGTGGGCATGCTTCTCACATGCTTCCAATTAAGTTTTGTGATCTATTAAAATGTAAGAGTTGCATGCAAGTGCATTAAATGATGGTGGCCACAGTGCGCGGATATACAGGTTTAGAGCACATGCATCACTATTTTTTGTGGATTGGCAAAATTGGAATATTGCCAAATCAGAGTGCAAACGGATGGTAGCATGTAAAACGCGTTGCATTGTGATCTTTTCTCTTTTCACCCACCGCATTACCCTTCATTGATAGTGTGGCCGCAGCCTTAAGGTTCGGCACCCGCGATCACACGATGTGTACAAACGTCCGTTTCGGCCCAAAATTGGCCCGTGTATGGCACTTTATTGGCCAAAATGCCCACTTGTTTGGGGATCATTGCCCGATCCGCTGGGCGGATCTCCCACGAGCACCGTTTCGGACAATAGTGCCCATACACGGGCCGATTATCAACCAAAACAGCCGTTGGTACACACGTGCGTTGCGGTTGGCACCCGCGATTGCATGTGTGAACGAACCTTTAGAATGTGAGAAGATAATTTTTTTTGTGATGGTTCATTCTGCACCTTTGGCTACTGTCCCTCTCATTTATTAGAGGTTCTGTGCCATGCAAAACTGCCATTTGCAAGTTTCTGTTGAAAGTATTACAAGATGAAAATCCTGGTTACTTTATTAGTTAAGGACAGCTAACCCTTTTAACCAGGATCCTCAAACTGTTGCCCTCCAGATGTTTGAAAACTACAACACTTCCCTGGCTTCTCTCTGCTTTAACCCATTACCTCCCATTAAAACTACCTAGGGTAGAACAAAACCTATGGTTTTCCATAGTTTACTTCTTGCAGTGCACATCTTTCCTATGGTCAGGTCGTAGACATAAGCAGGACAGGTAGAGTAGACTGTCAACTGCAAATGTTCCCTCGCCAATTTAAGCAACATCAACTAACCTCTGATGCATTTTTGTAGTGTTTCCTATGCTTTTGTCCAGCAATGCGCATTTTCAAAACGCTAGAAAACCGTAATACTGAACAAACCCACTTAAAATTCTCACTTTTTAGGAACATGACTACAATGACTCTAAAACCTTTTTTTTTAAAGAAATGACCCATCAGCCTCAAGGCTCATACTCACACTCGATTTACAAGCGAGGAACGACCCCCATGGCCGAGCTACATGCGACGAACGGTCCTTTGTGTGAACGACCTCTGACCCAATGCATACCACACTGACGATATAGAGAAAGATATACCAGCTTTATAATATTCTATATTGCAATTACCTTTCCCTGTTCTTTATTTCATCCACCATTTTCATAAAGTGCATTTCATAAGTCTTTAGTATAAGTTTCTATCAATTAAATTACATGTAGTGCTGTTTCTCTACAGTTTATGCCATCAAGGATGAATATATTGTATCGAGGCGAATCTCTATAGATACTGTCAGCCTCATTCACTGAGAGCAGCTTTACTATTTTATGGAGTTAAATTCATGCTAACTAATTTTTATATGTACTAATATGGAATACCATGATATGCACCATTTTTATTCACATTATTTTTAAATAAATCATGCTCTGCCATTTCAATGGCTCACTTTTTTACACTGAGACAAATATGAATATGGCCCATGGTATGTACTTTACATCTCAGATGCTGTATATGTTCAGTGAGGGCGACAAATATTTCTGTGCTCATTCTATCATGGCAACAAAATAATTCTTAATATCCCTTCGCCTCTCAAGTTCAAATAAAAACATGCTGGAATTCTTAAGAGAGATGTAATAAGGTAATGGTCGCTTCTTATTTTGTGTCTCCTGCAATGCACTAACCAGTTTGCAACCCTTAATGCATCACAGGAGTGCAGTAAGGTAAGAGCAATTCTTGTGAGGGATTTATGCCCTGATGTAACCATGTGCGCTGTGTAATTTCCTACAGTTTTTGAAATGATGCAGTCCCTGCAAAACGCAAACTATTTGTATATAATATGAGCACACTATTCTATTTTATACATTAAAGGTATGTACACTGTAAATCCAACTTTAAGGGGTATCTCCACTGGTAAAATGCTTTTTTGACATTCTTTATTGAAGAACATGAGCTAAGACACAGATCCTTTACCTCCTGTGAATGCAAAAATAATTTTACGTAGCGATACCCTTTAATGTTACTAGATAGCGTAGTCTTTAGATCTCAAGTGATTTTTTTTCTCTTCTTACCCCCTCCACACATTTCCTCCTTCAAAGTTTCTCTATTCCTCCTCCTGTCTCCTTGCGTTTTTAGCTCTGCCCCCACGACATGTGAAAATCCTTTGTCAAGCAAATACTTTTTCTGGTTGCAAAGCGGCATCTAACGTCAGTATGCATGTGACATCATCACACCACAACCAAACACGTCATGGTGTAATGGTTCATGTGCACACACACTCACATATGCACGTGCGCACTGCGACCGGAAAATATATTTGCTTCAGAGGGATTTTCACATCTCGTGGGGGGAGCTATAAATGCGAGGAACAGAAGGAGGAACACTGAAACTTTCAAGGAGGAAACTAGGGTATGGGAGGATGGCTAGCAGAAGAAAAAAAAATCACTTACATCTTAAGCCTACCTAACCTAAGTTGGATTACTGTGTACATACTCTTTTTAAGCTTGTATTACAAAGAAATATACTGACCGAAAAACCTACAATGTTTCGGGGTTCCAACTTGTGAGATTGCCAGCATATTTCTTAGTAATAATAATTTTATTTATCAAGTATAGTGTGCTCCTTTTATATACAAAATAATTTATTTCTAAGTGGCACAGTTTATTAGAGCACCTAAAATAACCCATTACTACTGACACTTCTATGCAATGTACGCACATACATTGCAAGGGTCTGTCAGGACCTGTCAGGAACAGCGGAGGAGCGTGGTCGCAGTTAAAGGAGAATTAATCCCAATTTTCTATATTCCAGAATCTGAAAACAACCCCCCTAAAAACACCAATAAGCTATAAATTCCACTTCAGTAATTGTATTAAAGTAAATTAAGCCTGTTAAGAACAGGATGAAGTATCTGTGTGTAAGTGCAGTGTCAGACCACACCTCCTACCTCAGTCACATGCTTCCTTGCTTTATCGTCCTGTAAAAGATTGGCTAGAGATTATTAATGGGTGTGACCAACTGTAAAAAGGTTCTGCCACAGCTAAGACTGAGCATGTGCAGAACATAATGGTCATTGACCAAATTGTGTGATACTAGAATGCTGTGAAGTAAAGCACAAACCATATTTTTATTTAGGTAATTTCCCAGTGTCTGTATCAAAATGAGAGGTAAGACACAGATAACTAGTTTTATATCAAGGGTTTCTACCTTCTGGTTCAGTGGCTTAGTTGTTGGACTTTCCTCCTGTCTAAATTATTGAAGAATGAGACGTAAGACAAACTGATTTCCTCCGTTCTTCAATTAAATTGAAAAAAAAAGTGCACATGTTATGAGTTAAAGGTCATGTCCACCCCAATCTAAAATTGCCCCAGTGTTGGCCCACTGTGTCGTTTTAAAAAAACCTTACCTTACATCTCTGCTCCTTATGGTTCTCCTGCAGTACATGTCCAAATTCTAGGAAACGACCAGTAGGAGATGTCTTCCTTTCAAAAGGTTTCTGCCTCTGATCTGTCCTCTGAAGGACAGTGGCATGCGCAGAGAGCCCCACCCTCCCTCTGGATCCCATCTGGCTGGCCTTTTACTTAACGTAATAAACCCTTTAAATATTGTGTTCTTCTGCCTTGCCCATCCCCAACCACTGTGTTAGATTTAAAAAAAAGTTTCTGATTTAATACTTCACTCCTGCGCCTATCTTCACAGCTGGCAGCCATGTCTGTGATTGATTGACCAGCAGCCAATCAGCGCGACTGCCGGTCCGGCCCTCTCTGCTCCGGTTAGCAAGAGGGGGAGAAGATAGCCATAGGAGAGAAGGACCTGTAATTATGAATCTAAAAGGTTTTTTTTTTAGTTTTAACACGGCGGATGAGGTGGGCAAGGCAGAGTAACAGTATCTTAAAGTTATGTTTTTGGATGGCATGCCCTTTAAAGCAGAGGCATTCCTTTTCAATACAATTAATGTGTCCTGTCTCACCAGTGCATTGCGTTTAAAACATTTATAACACCATTTGAGTGTGAGGTTTCCACAATTACTAGGACAAATGGCAATGCACAGAAAAATGCACACAATAATGCACCAAGAAAAAAGAAAAATAGATTTTTTCCGGGTATGATTTCTAAAGCGCGAGATTTCTAGAAATGTCTTTAAGATCAAGAATATTTTAACTTTTACTTTTTGGAAAACTTTCAAGTAGGTTAATACAGTGGCGAGTCTTGTTCCTATAGTACACTAGTAACATAATAATTGAGGTTGATAAAGTCCATCAAGTTCAACCTTTTTTTTAATTTTTTTTTTTAACCTTCATACAGTTGATATCAGGAAGGCAAAAAAACCCAGCTAAAAGGGAGAAAAAATCCTGACTCCAAACGGCAATCGGAAAGTATCCCTGGATCAACCAGATCTACAGAATATGTATTAATACCAGTAATTCTCAATCAGGGTTATTCAATAAAAGGTCTTATCGTTTAAAATGGTGCAATTTTACCCCAACTAATCAGATCTTATATAACTTTGAAAGTTAACTGATCTGATTGGTTGGGGCAAAATTAGCACCATTTTAAATGATAAGAACTTTTATTGAATAACCCTGAATATTTTTTAGTTTTAGAAACTTATCCAGGCCTTTTTTAAAGCTATTTAGGGCTAGGCCACACTGCTGCGTTTTTTTGCGTTTGCGCTTGCGTTTGCGTTTGCGATTGCGCTTGCGATTTTTCGAAATTATGAAAACGCGCAACGCAAAAAAAACGTGCGTTTTCGATGCGTTTGCGTTTGCGTTTTGCGTTCTGCATTTTTAATCGCAATCGCATGCGATTTCCAACTTATTGAAGAAATCGCAAGCGCAAACGCAAAAAATCGCACATAAATCGATGCGATGCGATTGCGTTTGCGTTTGCGTTTCAGTGTGGCCTAGCCCTTAATGAACTTGCCATTACCACATCTGCTGGAAGACAGTTCCACAGTTTTACCGAACTCACTGTAAAGAAACCTTTCTAACCTGAAGATAAAACTTCTTTCTTCCAACCTTAAAGGAGTCCACGTGTCCCTGATTAACCAATTCGTGAACAATGCACCAGAGAGTTCATTGTACCCATTAATATATTTGTATAGGTTATCATATCCCCACGCAACGTCGCTTCTCCAATGTAAACAGTCCTAACTTGTCTAATCTGCCTGCATAGTCAAGCCCCTCCATTCCTCTTATAATTTAGTTGCCCTTCTCTTAGTGGTTCCTGCAGAACCTATTGAAGTTAAAATGAAATCCAGTTGAATTGGAATTTATTTATGGACATTTTACATAGTTAGAGATAAGAAATTTTGATTTTCGAATGGAATTTGTGTGTGAAAATGTTTGAAAATGGATGTGCAGATTTTCGAAACAAGGTTTATTTCTAAACTGGGATTAATCACTGTCGCAGTGAAGTTGTGGGAAATAAGGAAAACCAGGCTACACAAGCTTTTTTCCAATTGAAGAGCTTTATTATAACACACCAGTACCAAGCACACCTTATTCTTCCAAGCAAGCACTTCCTTGGGATGCAGTTCCTGTGAT
This sequence comes from Hymenochirus boettgeri, assembly GCA_019447015.1. Classification (NCBI taxonomy): domain Eukaryota; kingdom Metazoa; phylum Chordata; class Amphibia; order Anura; family Pipidae; genus Hymenochirus; species Hymenochirus boettgeri. Next base: position 9,356 of record JAACNH010002880.1, read on the forward strand.
CTCTGGGCTCCACTGCCTTGGCTCCAACTGCTGGTCTGCTTCTGCTTTCCGGACTCCTGGTCCCTTGCTCTCAAACTAAGGGGCGGAATGCGTTAATCAGTTCTTAGCTACAGGATACTGCCTCAGCATGTATCCTAGCTCTTCCTTTGTCTATGTGTCTTCCCCCCATGTGGACTAAAGTTGTTCTTTTTATTCCCACATTCCCACCAACCCCAACCAGCAGCTAAACATCAGATCAATCAGCAATTACTCAACTCAATCCTATTGCCCAGACCTGATGGCAACGGAATAATTTATTTACAACAGGCAAACCCTTGAGCCATCTTGTGGACAAAGGACTAACTGCATATTCCCAACAGTGTGCTTGTTACTTTTTTAAATATACATTACTTACATGGAGTTTAAAACACTTGGAGAGGTGGTGCCTGGATAAACAATGTTATTATTTATTAAAGACTGGAAACCACACTCTCCTTTAACATACTGTAGCATTAAAGGGCATGTCCACTACTGGCCCCACCTGTAGTGTAGTAAAATCCTACCTTACATCCCTGCTCCAAATGTTCTCCAGTAATGTCCCTACAAAGTCCCAAAAACTGACCACCAGAGCCTGGCAGAGTGTGGATAGGACTCTGCCTCCTGTCTCTCCGGGAGAAAAATGACATGCGCACTGCAGCCCCCCCCCCTCCCTCCGTTTTGCTCTCCCTCCCCCTAGCACAAAACCCCCTTTCTGTAGTGTAGGGCTCCCTCCCCCAACCGCTATAGTAATATTTGCAGAAACTCCTCCGATCGTTACTTACCTTGCCTCTCTCCGGCATACTGGATAGCTGAAAGCCGCGTCCGTGATTGGCTGAGAGCAGCCTCACGGACGCGGCTGCCGATCTGGCCCCTGCTTGCAGTTTCATGCAAGCAGGGGGCCGTGACAGAACGTCGGAGCAGAGAGGCAAGGTAAGTAATGATCGGGGGAGTTTCTGCAAATATTACTATTGCGGTTGGGCTAGGGGAGGGAGCCCTACACTACAGAAAAAATTCTAAAATGGGGTGGACATGCCCTTTAACTATTCATGTTCTTATAGACCGCTGGTGCTCCGTCCACAATCACTATTAAGTTCTGTAATCACATAGAAAACTAACCATTCACACTTAACAACTCTTTTAGAAAGAAGGCCTCCTTAAAAAAGTATAAGTCTACTTTGTCCTTGAATTCATTACTGGATGCCTGCTATGCTTTTGGATGCCTCATGGAAACGGAGAAATTAAGGCCATTTAAAAAACCCACGGTTATCGCAAGTTTGCAAAAGTTAATGACAACCACGACCATCGTTTTTGATTAAACATTCTACGAACATTATGCATAGATACCAAGCGGTAAATACCACAATGATATTCTATGGCCGATTGTAAATTTACGGCAGAGATGGTAGATTAAACTCGCTAGTGTAGATTTACAATTGCTAACGTTTAATGTACATTGCGACAACGATCGTTAAGGTTGTTATGTCTTTATAAATATGGCCCTTAGTTACCTAGCACTGAGCCTGAGCATGCTCAGAAAAGGCACTAAGGATTAGCATTCAGTCATTGACTTTGATTGTCAAATCCATAACTGACATTTGCTAACTGGAACAACCGGAAGCAGAACGGGCAACGATTACATTTAGACTTAAAGGAGAACTAAACCCAATTTTTCAAACTCCAGAATCTGTAAGCAACCCCCCTAAAAAACACCAATAAGCTATAAAATACCACTTCAGTAAATTGTATTAAAGTAAATGTGAGCCTGTTAAAAACTAGATAATTATCTGTGTGTAGTGCCGTGCACATCACCTGTCACATCTTCCTTTCTTTATCTGTCCTGTAAAAGAATTGGATAGAGATTATTAATGGGTGTGACCAACTGTAACAAGTTTCTGCCACACTAAGGACTGAGCGTGTGCAGAACATAATGGTCTTTGACCAAACTGTGTAATACTAGAATGCTGTTAAGTAAGCACAAAGCATATGTTATTTAGGTTAATTTCCCAGCGCCCATATCAAAATGAGAGGTAAGATACAGATTACTGGTTTCATATCAAGGTCTTCTGCCTTCTGGTTCAGTGTTTGTTTCTGTGGCTTTTAGTTTGTCCTTTAATATTTCAGATTTCAAACTATTCCAGTTTAGGGTTTTGGGGTGTATGTGATTTACCTGTATATAGTTTTCATTTGAGGGCTGGATTATTTTGGCTGACAGAACATATGAATACTGGAGCTTAAAGTACTTTTACTGTTTGTATATCAATTAGCTAAAAACATTTTTTTCTTCATTTCAGTTAAAGAGGTTATAACTACAGTCAATGCACATTAGGTATGTTTTATTTATTTGAATTGTTTTGGATTATTTTGGTAAATGGGGAAACTGAGAACATGAATGCTCAGTTTAAACAAATGACATGCATAGAAGAAAGTGGCATATTTTTAAAGCAGTGATATCCTAGCTGGGGGGTTTCTCTCCCCCCACATCACATTTATTAACAAACAGCTGAAATACAGGCCTAATTAACAGAAAATCAACTGGATTTGTTTAGAAACACATTTCACCAATCATCCAAATAACCTCCTTAGTTCAACAGAGTGGTAGTGATATTCCCCAGCTTATAAAAAAATTAAGTAAAAAAAGAAATTACTATAAATAATAAAAAAATAGGGGTTAAATGATCACTGTTTTGGATCTGAAACAAGGGTGTGGTACTGTAGGGGTTAAATGGTCACTGTTTTGGATCTGAAACAAGGGTGTGGGTAATGGTAGGGGTTAAATGATCACTGTTTGGATCTGAAACAAGGGTGTGGTAATGTAGGAGGTTAAATGATCACTGTTTTGGATCTGAAACAAGGGTGTGGTAATGTAGGGGTTAAATGATCACTGTTTTGGACCTGAAACAAGGGTGTGGTAATGTAAGGGTTAAATGGTCACTGTTTTGATCTGAAACAAGGGTGTGGTAATGTAAGGGTTAAATGGTCACTGTTTTGGATCTGAAACAAGGGTGTGGTACTGTAGGAGTTAAATGATCACTGTTTGGATCTGAAAACAAGTGTGGGTACTGTAGGGGTTAAATGATCACTGTTTGGATCTGAAACAAGGGTATGGTAATGTAGGGGTTAAATTATCACTTTTTTGGACTGAAACAAGGGTGTGGTAATGTAGGGTTAAATGATAACTTTTTTGGATCTCACAATCCTATATTAGTGTAGGGGTTAATTGGTCACTGTTTTGGATCTCAAACTACTGTGTGTGTAATTTAGGGTTTTGGGCACTGTTTGGGTCCGGTATGGTAATGTCGGGACTAATTGGTCACTGTCTCTCTGTATCTCTGCTCACTATTTGTCTGTCATTCTCTCTCTCTGGCTATGTATCTGTCTCATGGTGAGGAAGCACAGTATCTCTACCCTGTATGGAGCCCCCTAAAAATCTGATGGTGGCCCTGCCTATTGGCATTCTAGGGCTGTAGTGCATTTAAATCAAGTCTCCCGGTGAACAGTATAATAAGACCACGCTACACCCTTTATACCAACGATCATACTAGTTCGCATTTTGTGCTCCCTCACCATGATACTCTATGATACATTGTTTGTGTTTTAAATGCACTGCAGACTACTGCCTAAGGACAAAGGGGACCAAATGATACAGTTGGTCAAAGTAGTAAGCTTGTAAGTTTAGGGCAGGGACCATTTTCTCATGTCTTAAAAACTTTACTATATTTGTATATTTATTTATTTATACAATATAGATTTTATATTATTTTTTCCTTGTGTGAGTGTTATGTATCATAATATTATACAGCAATGCATCCCAAGTTTGCACTAGGGAAAGTTGGCAAAAGATCTGGGAACATCTATAAGGTTGCCATACACATCCTTGGTTCTTATAACTCTATGCCTTGTTCCTGGGCATCACAATTCAACACTACTTAAAATATGGAATGATATAGAACACCACAACACATATGGTATTGTAGTTAAACAAGGATGCATTTAAAGGGGAAGTTCAGTGCAAATCATATACTTTTCATTCATCCCAATGACCTTAATCTGCCCATTCAGTATTGTGTCTGTGTATAAATAAATGCAACTGAAATACTGACTTCCTGTGTGCAGGACCCCTAATATAAGACCGTTATTGTCTTTGCCCTGACCCAGCACCTGGGTTGATTCAGTTGCTCAGTAGAGATCTGAGCATCTTTGACCCATCCAACAGCCAATCAGTAAAATTACTGTTAGGAACATTCCAAGGATGTGGGTGCATCCTGGGAGAAGAAGGACTGTTAGAACCTGAATTGTCAGCTCACTAATGTCAACAGCACGGAATAGCAAACGATATGAAATCAACTGATTTTTCAAAATGGGAGAGAATATGTAGAATAACTAAGAAGGCATACACAACTAACAATTTAACAAATATTGATAATTTCCACTAAACTGTCCCTTTAATTTGCGGACCCACTCACACAACATGTTTCAGACAACTAGGTCCTTTCTCAAGGGCTCAAAAACGACTGGCAATGATGCGTCAAACTCCGGCATCATGATCGATCGTTCTAGATGGAAGATTTCTGTCAGTCAGTATTGGCTACCTTTACTTTAGTAGAGGGAGCCAATACAATTGTGTCCTATTGGACGAAGGAACGGTTATATAAACCATAACAGGATGATCATTCATTTGAAATCAGGCAAGCTCTCAAGCTTATCAAACAAAATGAACAGCCTTTTGTTTATTTAACCCTTATTATACAATTTAAATGTTTATTTCTATCAAACCCAGACAAAATTGCATTACTGTAAAAGTATTAAACCAGCAGTTTATTGCTTCAGGTCACTTTTATTTTATGTTGCTACTTTACCAGGACTCAAACTGGCTGAAATTATTAAATTGAAAAATATTATTTGTTTCATACAGATTCCTGTGCACAAGTCTGGGTGCCTCTGGCTATTATGTGTATGGCCTTTATAATTTCATTGACTGTTAACATTGTGCATTGCATTGTTAAGCAAAAAAAGGGTAAGTGACTGACTTCATCTTTGATAAACAACATATTCAAGCAATCTTCAGTAAATATTATAGCAACTTTATGTATTCAACTATTTTGCATTCAGTCATTATATGTAAGTTGTCTCACATATATGCCTTAATGAGGGAAAATATGGATATTGACAATTAAAATGCAATTAAGGTTATTTCTAATTTACTGTATATGGCTGACAGCTGCCCAAAGAGAAAATGTTTTAGCATGAATCACCTGGAATATTGTAAAGCAGTTGGCTATTAGAGATGGGATCTGGGTCCTCTGTTCCAAAATCAGAATGTTTTGTCTAAACCAGGTGGATTGTTTCTGATTTAAGGGCTTCAGACTGCATTTTCGAAGGTTTAACAATGTAGGAGGGTTTTTCTGTAACACTCGAAAATAACCTCAAACTTTTAATAACCCTCGAAAATACGATTGGAAACTCGATAGTAGTTTCCATTCTTATTTTCAAGGGTTATTGAACATTTAAGTTATTTCCGAGGGTTACCGAAGATACCCTGTGACGTACGATAACCCTCCAAAATTTTCTGAACCTTCAAAACAGTATTTGAGGTTGAATAAAGACATACGTCCATCATTTCAACCTTCTCACCCTCCTTTTAAACTCTACCTAACAGTTGATCCAGAGGAAGGGGAAAAACAGCTAAATGGGGGGGACGGGGGGGGGACGAGACTCCTTTCTGACTCCAAATAGCAATCGTAAAGTATCTTTGGATCACCCAGAGCTACATTATATGTATTAATACCAGTAATTCTCAATTTTTTTAGCTTTTGAAACTTATCTAGGCCACTTTTAAAGCATTTAATGAACTTGCCATTACCACATCTCTGGAAGACAGTTTCACTGTTCTCACTGTAAAGAAACTTTCCTAACCTGAAGATGAAACTTCTTTTCTTCTAATCTTGAAGGATGTCCACGTGTCCTCTATATGACCTATTAGTAAACAATGTACCAGAGAGTTTATTGTATGGCCCATATTATTATTATTATTTTGTATAAAGTGATCATGTCTCCACGCGAACGTCACTCTCCCAATGTAAACAGCCCTAACTTGTCTAATCTGCCTGCATATTAAACCCCTCCATTCCCCTTATTAATTTAGTTGCCCTTCTCTGAACTGCTTCTATTTCCAAGATGTCCCTTTTGTATTGGGATTCCAAAACTGCACCATTTTCGGACTTTCGGGGGTTCTTCCAGAGACACGTAATCTGAAAACGGTACAAAACTTAAAAGTTTCAGGCAACTTCTATTGGCTTTGTATATATGTAAAATTCCATGCCATAATAAGTAAATTAACCAGTGAGAATTTGCTTGTTTTAGATAAATTAAGGTGAACAACAATTTGCTGCACAAATCCAGCATGGTAAATAAATAAAGGCTAGGCAACGTGGGCATGCTTCTCACATGCTTCCAATTAAGTTTTGTGATCTATTAAAATGTAAGAGTTGCATGCAAGTGCATTAAATGATGGTGGCCACAGTGCGCGGATATACAGGTTTAGAGCACATGCATCACTATTTTTTGTGGATTGGCAAAATTGGAATATTGCCAAATCAGAGTGCAAACGGATGGTAGCATGTAAAACGCGTTGCATTGTGATCTTTTCTCTTTTCACCCACCGCATTACCCTTCATTGATAGTGTGGCCGCAGCCTTAAGGTTCGGCACCCGCGATCACACGATGTGTACAAACGTCCGTTTCGGCCCAAAATTGGCCCGTGTATGGCACTTTATTGGCCAAAATGCCCACTTGTTTGGGGATCATTGCCCGATCCGCTGGGCGGATCTCCCACGAGCACCGTTTCGGACAATAGTGCCCATACACGGGCCGATTATCAACCAAAACAGCCGTTGGTACACACGTGCGTTGCGGTTGGCACCCGCGATTGCATGTGTGAACGAACCTTTAGAATGTGAGAAGATAATTTTTTTTGTGATGGTTCATTCTGCACCTTTGGCTACTGTCCCTCTCATTTATTAGAGGTTCTGTGCCATGCAAAACTGCCATTTGCAAGTTTCTGTTGAAAGTATTACAAGATGAAAATCCTGGTTACTTTATTAGTTAAAGGACAGCTAACCCTTTTAACCAGGATTCCTCAAACTGTTGCCCTCCAGATGTTTGAAAACTACAACACTTCCCTGGCTTCTCTCTGCTTTAACCCATTACCTCCCATTAAAACTACCTAGGGTAGAACAAAACCTATGGTTTTCCATAGTTTACTTCTTGCAGTGCACATCTTTCCTATGGTCAGGTCGTAGACATAAGCAGGACAGGTAGAGTAGACTGTCAACTGCAAATGTTCCCTCGCCAATTTAAGCAACATCAACTAACCTCTGATGCATTTTTGTAGTGTTTCCTATGCTTTTGTCCAGCAATGCGCATTTTCAAAACGCTAGAAAACCGTAATACTGAACAAACCCACTTAAAATTCTCACTTTTTAGGAACATGACTACAATGACTCTAAAACCTTTTTTTTTAAAGAAATGACCCATCAGCCTCAAGGCTCATACTCACACTCGATTTACAAGCGAGGAACGACCCCCATGGCCGAGCTACATGCGACGAACGGTCCTTTGTGTGAACGACCTCTGACCCAATGCATACCACACTGACGATATAGAGAAAGATATACCAGCTTTATAATATTCTATATTGCAATTACCTTTCCCTGTTCTTTATTTCATCCACCATTTTCATAAAGTGCATTTCATAAGTCTTTAGTATAAGTTTCTATCAATTAAATTACATGTAGTGCTGTTTCTCTACAGTTTATGCCATCAAGGATGAATATATTGTATCGAGGCGAATCTCTATAGATACTGTCAGCCTCATTCACTGAGAGCAGCTTTACTATTTTATGGAGTTAAATTCATGCTAACTAATTTTTATATGTACTAATATGGAATACCATGATATGCACCATTTTTATTCACATTATTTTTAAATAAATCATGCTCTGCCATTTCAATGGCTCACTTTTTTACACTGAGACAAATATGAATATGGCCCATGGTATGTACTTTACATCTCAGATGCTGTATATGTTCAGTGAGGGCGACAAATATTTCTGTGCTCATTCTATCATGGCAACAAAATAATTCTTAATATCCCTTCGCCTCTCAAGTTCAAATAAAAACATGCTGGAATTCTTAAGAGAGATGTAATAAGGTAATGGTCGCTTCTTATTTTGTGTCTCCTGCAATGCACTAACCAGTTTGCAACCCTTAATGCATCACAGGAGTGCAGTAAGGTAAAGAGCAATTCTTGTGAGGGATTTATGCCCTGATGTAACCATGTGCGCTGTGTAATTTCCTACAGTTTTTGAAATGATGCAGTCCCTGCAAAACGCAAACTATTTGTATATAATATGAGCACACTATTCTATTTTATACATTAAAGGTATGTACACTGTAAATCCAACTTTAAGGGGTATCTCCACTGGTAAAATGCTTTTTTGACATTCTTTATTGAAGAACATGAGCTAAGACACAGATCCTTTACCTCCTGTGAATGCAAAAATAATTTTTACGTAGCGATACCCTTTAATGTTACTAGATAGCGTAGTCTTTAGATCTCAAGTGATTTTTTTTCTCTTCTTACCCCCTCCACACATTTCCTCCTTCAAAGTTTCTCTATTCCTCCTCCTGTCTCCTTGCGTTTTTAGCTCTGCCCCCACGACATGTGAAAATCCTTTGTCAAGCAAATACTTTTTCTGGTTGCAAAGCGGCATCTAACGTCAGTATGCATGTGACATCATCACACCACAACCAAACACGTCATGGTGTAATGGTGTCATGTCACACACACTCACATATGCACGTGCGCACTGCGACCGGAAAATATATTTGCTTCAGAGGGATTTTCACATCTCTGGGGGGAGCTATAAATGCGAGGAACAGAAGGAGGAACACTGAAACTTTCAAGGAGGAAACTAGGGTATGGGAGGATGGCTAGCAGAAGAAAAAAAAATCACTTTACATCTTAAGCCTACCTAACCTAAGTTGGATTACTGTGTACATACTCTTTTTAAGCTTGTATTACAAAGAAATATACTGACCGAAAAACCTACAATGTTTCGGGGTTCCAACTTGTGAGATTGCCAGCATATTTCTTAGTAATAATAATTTTATTTATCAAGTAATAGTGTGCTCCTTTTATATACAAAATAATTTATTTCTAAGTGGCACAGTTTATTAGAGCACCTAAAATAACCCATTACTACTGACACTTCTATGCAATGTACGCACATACATTGCAAGGGTCTGTCAGGACCTGTCAGGAACAGCGGAGGAGCGTGGTCGCAGTTAAAGGAGAATTAATCCCAATTTTCTATATTCCAGAATCTGAAAAAACCCCCCTAAAAACACCAATAAGCTATAAATTCCACTTCAGTAATTGTATTAAAGTAAATATAAGCCTGTTAAGAACAGGATGAAGTATCTGTGTGTAAGTGCAGTGTCAGACCACACCTCCTACCTCAGTCACATGCTTCCTTGCTTTATCGTCCTGTAAAAGATTGGCTAGAGATTATTAATGGGTGTGACCAACTGTAAAAAGGTTCTGCCACAGCTAAGACTGAGCATGTGCAGAACATAATGGTCATTGACCAAATTGTGTGATACTAGAATGCTGTGAAGTAAAGCACAAACCATATTTTTATTTAGGTAATTTCCCAGTGTCTGTATCAAAATGAGAGGTAAGACACAGATAACTAGTTTTATATCAAGGGTTTCTACCTTCTGGTTCAGTGGCTTAGTTGTTGGACTTTCCTCCTGTCTAAATTATTGAAGAATGAGACGTAAGACAAACTGATTTCCTCCGTTCTTCAATTAAATTGAAAAAAAAAGTGCACATGTTATGAGTTAAAGGTCATGTCCACCCCAATCTAAAATTGCCCCAGTGTTGGCCCACTGTGTCGTTTTAAAAAAACCTTACCTTACATCTCTGCTCCTTATGGTTCTCCTGCAGTACATGTCCAAATTCTAGGAAACGACCAGTAGGAGATGTCTTCCTTTCAAAAGGTTTCTGCCTCTGATCTGTCCTCTGAAGGACAGTGGCATGCGCAGAGAGCCCCACCCTCCCTCTGGATCCCATCTGGCTGGCCTTTTACTTAACGTAATAAACCCTTTAAATATTGTGTTCTTCTGCCTTGCCCATCCCCAACCACTGTGTTAGATTTAAAAAAAAGTTTCTGATTTAATACTTCACTCCTGCGCCTATCTTCACAGCTGGCAGCCATGTCTGTGATTGATTGACCAGCAGCCAATCAGCGCGACTGCCGGTCCGGCCCTCTCTGCTCCGGTTAGCAAGAGGGGGAGAAGATAGCCATAGGAGAGAAGGACCTGTAATTATGAATCTAAAAGGTTTTTTTTTTAGTTTTAACACGGCGGATGAGGTGGGCAAGGCAGAGTAACAGTATCTTAAAGTTATGTTTTTGGATGGCATGCCCTTTAAAGCAGAGGCATTCCTTTTCAATACAATTAATGTGTCCTGTCTCACCAGTGCATTGCGTTTAAAACATTTATAACACCATTTGAGTGTGAGGTTTCCACAATTACTAGGACAAATGGCAATGCACAGAAAAATGCACACAATAATGCACCAAGAAAAAAGAAAAATAGATTTTTTCCGGGTATGATTTCTAAAGCGCGAGATTTCTAGAAATGTCTTTAAGATCAAGAATATTTTAACTTTTACTTTTTGGAAAACTTTCAAGTAGGTTAATACAGTGGCGAGTCTTGTTCCTATAGTACACTAGTAACATAATAATTGAGGTTGATAAAGTCCATCAAGTTCAACCTTTTTTTTAATTTTTTTTTTTAACCTTCATACAGTTGATATCAGGAAGGCAAAAAAACCCAGCTAAAAGGGAGAAAAAATCCTGACTCCAAACGGCAATCGGAAAGTATCCCTGGATCAACCAGATCTACAGAATATGTATTAATACCAGTAATTCTCAATCAGGGTTATTCAATAAAAGGTCTTATCGTTTAAAATGGTGCAATTTTACCCCAACTAATCAGATCTTATATAACTTTGAAAGTTAACTGATCTGATTGGTTGGGGCAAAATTAGCACCATTTTAAATGATAAGAACTTTTATTGAATAACCCTGAATATTTTTTAGTTTTAGAAACTTATCCAGGCCTTTTTTAAAGCTATTTAGGGCTAGGCCACACTGCTGCGTTTTTTTGCGTTTGCGCTTGCGTTTGCGTTTGCGATTGCGCTTGCGATTTTTCGAAATTATGAAAACGCGCAACGCAAAAAAAACGTGCGTTTTCGATGCGTTTGCGTTTGCGTTTTGCGTTCTGCATTTTTAATCGCAATCGCATGCGATTTCCAACTTATTGAAGAAATCGCAAGCGCAAACGCAAAAAATCGCACATAAATCGATGCGATGCGATTGCGTTTGCGTTTGCGTTTCAGTGTGGCCTAGCCCTTAATGAACTTGCCATTACCACATCTGCTGGAAGACAGTTCCACAGTTTTACCGAACTCACTGTAAAGAAACCTTTCTAACCTGAAGATAAAACTTCTTTCTTCCACCTTAAAGGAGTCCACGTGTCCCTGATTAACCATTCGTGAACAATGCACCAGAGAGTTCATTGTACCCCATTAATATATTTGTATAGGTTATCATATCCCCACGCAAACGTCGCTTCTCCAATGTAAACAGTCCTAACTTGTCTAATCTGCCTGCATAGTCAAGCCCCTCCATTCCTCTTATAATTTAGTTGCCCTTCTCTTAGTGGTTCCTGCAGAACCTATTGAAGTTAAATGAAATCCAGTTGAATTGGAATTTATTTATGGACATTTTACATAGTTAGAGATAAGAAATTTTGATTTTCGAATGGAATTTGTGTGGAAAATGTTTGAAAATGGATGTGCAGATTTTCGAAACAAGGTTTATTTCTAAACTGGGATTAATCACTGTCGCAGTGAAGTTGTGGGAAATAAGGAAAACCAGGCTACACAAGCTTTTTTCCAATTGAGGAGAGCTTTATTATAACACACCAGTACCAAGCACACCTTATTCTTCCAAGCAAGCACTTCCTTGGGATGCAGTTCCTGTGATCTCTGGGCTCCACTGCCTTGGCTCCAACTGCTGGTCTGCTTCTGCTTTCCGGACTCCTGGTCCCTTGCTCTCAAACTAAGGGGCGGAATGCGTTAATCAGTTCTTAGCTACAGGATACTGCCTCAGCATGTATCCTAGCTCTTCCTTTGTCTATGTGCTTCCCCCATGTGGACTAAAGTTGTTCTTTTTATTCCCACATTCCCACCAACCCCAACCAGCAGCTAAACATCAGATCAATCAGCAATTACTCAACTCAATCCTATTGCCCAGACCTGATGGCAACGGAATAATTTTTTACAACAGGCAAACCCTTGAGCCATCTTGTGGACAAAGGACTAACTGCATATTCCCAACAGTGTGCTTGTTACTTTTTTAAATATACATTACTTACATGGAGTTTAAAACACTTGGAGAGGTGGTGCCTGGATAAAACAATGTTATTATTTATTAAAGACTGGAAACCACACTCTCCTTTAACATACTGTAGCATTAAAGGGCATGTCCACTACTGGCCCCACCTGTAGTGTAGTAAAATCCTTACCTTACATCCCTGCTCCAAATGTTCTCCAGTAATGTCCCTACAAAGTCCCAAAAACTGACCACCAGAGCCTGGCAGAGTGTGGATAGGACTCTGCCTCCTGTCTCTCCGGGAGAAAAATGACATGCGCACTGCAGCCCCCCCCCCTCCCTCCGTTTTGCTCTCCCTCCCCCTAGCACAAAACCCCCTTTCTGTAGTGTAGGGCTCCCTCCCCCAACCGCTATAGTAATATTTGCAGAAACTCCTCCGATCGTTACTTACCTTGCCTCTCTCCGGCATACTGGATAGCTGAAAGCCGCGTCCGTGATTGGCTGAGAGCAGCCTCACGGACGCGGCTGCCGATCTGGCCCCTGCTTGCAGTTTCATGCAAGCAGGGGGCCGTGACAGAACGTCGGAGCAAGAGGCAAGGTAAGTAATGATCGGGGGAGTTTCTGCAAATATTACTATTGCGGTTGGGCTAGGGGAGGGAGCCCTACACTACAGAAAAAATTCTAAAATGGGGTGGACATGCCCTTTAACTATTCATGTTCTTATAGACCGCTGGTGCTCGTCCACAATCACTATTAAGTTCTGTAATCACATAGAAAACTAACCATTCACACTTAACAACTCTTTTAGAAAGAATGGCCTCCTTAAAAAAGTATAAGTCTACTTTGTCCTTGAATTCATTACTGGATGCCTGCTATGCTTTTGGATGCCTCATGGAAACGGAGAAATTTAAGGCCATTTAAAAAACCCACGGTTATCGCAAGTTTGCAAAAGTTAATGACAACCACGACCATACGTTTTTGATTAAACATTCTACGAACATTATGCATAGATACCAAGCGGTAAATACCACAATGATATTCTATGGCCGATTGTAAATTTACGGCAGAGATGGTAGATTAAACTCGCTAGTGTAGATTTACAATTGCTAACGTTTAATGTACATTGCGACAACGATCGTTAAGGTTGTTATGTCTTTATAAATATGGCCCTTAGTTACCTAGCACTGAGCCTGAGCATGCTCAGAAAAGGCACTAAGGATTAGCATTCAGTCATTGACTTTGATGTCAAATCCATAACTGACATTTGCTAACTGGAACAACCGGAAGCAGAACGGGCAACGATACATTTAGACTTAAAGGAGAACTAAACCCAATTTTTCAAACTCCAGAATCTGTAAGCAACCCCCCTAAAAAACACCAATAAGCTATAAAATACCACTTCAGTAAATTGTATTAAAGTAAATGTGAGCCTGTTAAAAACTAGATAATTATCTGTGTGTAGTGCCGTGCACATCACCTGTCACATCTTCCTTTCTTTATCTGTCCTGTAAAAGAATTGGATAGAGATTATTAATGGGTGTGACCAACTGTAACAAGTTTCTGCCACACTAAGGACTGAGCGTGTGCAGAACATAATGGTCTTTGACCAAACTGTGTAATACAGAATGCTGTTAAGTAAAGCACAAAGCATATGTTATTTAGGTTAATTTCCCAGCGCCCATATCAAAATGAGAGGTAAGATACAGATTACTGGTTCATATCAAGGTCTTCTGCCTTCTGGTTCAGTGTTTGTTCTGTGGCTTTTAGTTTGTCCTTTAATATTTCAGATTTCAAACTATTCCAGTTTAGGGTTTTGGGGTGTATGTGATTTACCTGTATATAGTTTTCATTTGAGGGCTGGATTATTTTGGCTGACAGAACATATGAATACTGGAGCTAAAGTACTTTTACTGTTTGTATATCAATTAGCTAAAAACATTTTTTTCTTCATTTCAGTTAAAGAGGTTATAACTACAGTCAATGCACATTAGGTATGTTTTATTTATTTGAATTGTTCTTGGATTATTTTGGTAAATGGGAAACTGAGAACATGAATGCTCAGTTTAAACAAATGACATGCATAGAAGAAAGTGGCATATTTTAAAGCAGTGATATCCTGCTGGGGGGTTTCTCTCCCCCCACATCACATTTATTAACAAACAGCTGAAATACAGGCCTAATTAACAGAAAATCAACTGGATTTGTTTAGAAACAATTTCACCATCATCCAAATAACCTCCTTAGTTCAACAGAGTGGTAGTGATATTCCCCAGCTTATAAAAAAATTAAGTAAAAAAAGAAATTACTATAAATAATAAAAAAATGAAACAAGGGTGTGGTAATGTAGGGGTTAAATGATCACTGTTTGGACCTGAAACAAGGGTGTGGTAATGTAGGGGTTAAATGGTCACTGTTTTGGACCTGAAACAAGGGTGTGGTAATGTAGGGGTTAAATGATCACTGTTTTGGACCTGAAACAAGGGTGTGGTAATGTAGGGGTTAAATGATCACTGTTTTGGATCTGAAACAGGGTGGTGGTAAATGTAAGGGTAAATGGTCACTGTTTTGGATCTGAAACAGGGTGTGGTACTGTAGAGTTAAATGATCACTGTTTTGGATCTGAAACAAGGTGTGGTACTGTAGGGGTTAAATGATCACTGTTTTGGATCTGAAACAAGGGTATGTAATGTAGGGTTAAATTATCACTTTTTTGGATCTGAAACAAGGGTGTGGTAATGTAGGGGTTAATGATAACTTTTTTGGATCTCACAATCCTATGATGTAGTGTAGGGGTTAATTGGTCACTGTTTTGGATCTCAAACAACTGTGTGGTAATTAGGGTTAATTGGGCACTGTTTTGGGTCCTGTATGGTAATGTCGGGACTAATTGGTCACTGTCTCTCTGTATCTATCGCTCACTATGTGTCTGTCATTCTCTCTCTCTGGCTATGTATCTGTCTCATGGTGAGGAAGCACAGTAATCTACCCTGTATGGAGCCCCCTAAAAATCTGATGGTGGCCCTGCCTATTGGCATTCTAGGGCTGTAGTGCATTTAAAATCAAGTCTCCCGGTGAACAGTATAAGACCACGCTACACCCTTTATACCAACGATCATACTAGTTCGCATTTTGTGCTCCCTCACCAGTGATACTCTATGATACATTGTTTGTGTTTTAAATGCACTGCAGACTACTGCCTAAGGACAAAGGGGAGCCAAATGATACAGTTGGTCAAAGTAGTAAGCTTGTAAGTTTAGGGCAGGGACCATTTTCTCATGTCTTAAAAACTTTACTATATTTGTATATTATTTATTTATACTAATATAGATTTAATATTATTTTTCTCCTTGTGTGAGTGTTATGTATCATAATATATACAGCAATGCATCCCAAGTTTGCACTAGGGAAAGTTGGCAAAAGATCTGGGAACATCTATAAGGTTGCCATACACATCCATTGGTTCTTATAACTCTATGCCTTGTTCCTGGGCATCACAATTCACCTACATTAAAATATGGAATGATATAAGAACACTCACAACACATATGGTATTGTAGTTAACAGGATGCATTTAAGGGGAAGTTCAGTGCAAATACATACTTTTTCATTCATCCCAATGACCTTAATCTGCCCATTCAGTATTGTGTCGGTGTATAAATAAATAACTGAAATACTGACTTCCTGTGTGCAGGACCCCTAATAGAGACCGTTATTGTCTTGCCCTTGACCCAGCACCTGGGTTGATTCAGTTGCCAGTAGAGATCTGAGCATCTTTGACCCATCCAACACCAATCAGTAGAAATTACTGTTAGGAACATTCCAAGGATGTGGGTGCATCCTGGGAAGAAGAAGGACTGTTAGAACCTGAAATGTCAGCTCACTAATGTCAACAGCACGAATAGCAAACGATATGAAATCAACTGATTTTTCAAAATGGGAGAGAATATGTAGAATAACTAAGAAGGCATATACAACAACTAACAATTTAACAATATTGATAATTTCCACTAAACTGTCCCTTTAATTTGCGGACCACTCACACAACATGTTTCAGACAACTAGTCCTTTCTCAAGGGCTCAAAAACGACTGGCAATGATGCGTCAAACTCGGCATCATGATCGATCTTTCTAGATGGAAGATTTCTGTCAGTCAGTATTGGCTACCTTTACTTTATGAGAGGGAGCCAATACAATTGTGTCCTATATGGACGAAGGAACGTTATATAAACCATATACAGGATGATCATTCATTTGAATCAGGCAAGCTCTCAAGCTTATCAAACAAAATGAACAGCCTTTTGTTTATTTAACCCTTATTATACAATTAAATGTTTATTTCTATCAAACCCAGACAAAATTGCATTACTGTAAAGTAATAAAAACCAGCAGTTTATTGCTTCAGGTCACTTTTATTTTATGTTGCTACTTACCACAGGACTCAAACTGGCTGAAATTATTAAATTGAAAAATATTATTTGTTTCATACAGATTCCTGTGCACAAGTCTGGGTGCCTCTGGCTATTGTGTTATGGCCTTTATAATTTCATTGACTGTTAACATTGTGCATTGCATGTTAAGCAAAAAAAGGGTAAGTGCTGACTTCATCTTTGATAATAACATATTCAAGCAATCTTCAGTAAATTTATAGCAACTTTATGTATTCAACTATTTTGCATTCAGTCATTAAGTATTTTGATCTTCCATATATGCCTTAATGAGGAAAATATGGATATTGACAATTAAAATGCAATTAAGGTTTTTTCTAATTACTGTAATGGCTGACAGCTGCCCAGAGAAAATGTTTTAGCATGAATCACCTGGAATATTGTAAAGCAGTTGGCTATTAGAGATGGATCTGGGTCCTCTGTTCCAAAATCAGAATGTTTTGTCTAAACCAGGTGGATTGTTCTGATTTAAGGGCTTCAGACTGCATTTTCGAAGTTTTACCAATGTAGGAGGGTATTTTCTGTAACACTCGAAAATAACCTCAAACTTTTAATAACCCTCGAAAATACGATTGGAAACTCGATATATTTTCCATTCTTATTTTCAAGGGTTATTGAACATTTAAGGTTATTTCCGAGGGTTACCGAAGATAACCTTGAACGTACGATAACCCTCCAAAATTTTCTGAACCTTCAAAACAGTATTTGAGGTTGAATAAAGACATACGTCCATCAAGTTCACCTTCTCACCCTCCTTTTAAACTCTACCTAACAGTTGATCCAAGGAAGGGGAAAAAAACAGCTAAATGGGGGGGACGGGGGGGGGGACGGACTCCTTTCTGACTCCAAATAGCAATCGTAAAGTATCTTTGGATCAACCAGAGCTACATTATATGTATTAATACCAGTATTCTCAATATTTTTTAGCTTTTGAAACTTATCTAGCCACTTTTAAAGCTATTTATGAACTTGCCATTACCACATCTGCTGGAGACAGTTTCACTGTCTCCACTGTAAAGAAACCTTTCCTAACCTGAAGATGAAACTTCTTTTCTTCTAATCTTGAAGGATGTCCACGTGTCCTCTGATATGACCTATAGTAAACAATGTACCAAGAGTTTATTGTATGGCCCATATTATTATTATTATATTTGTATAAAGTGATCATGTCTCCACGCGAACGTCACTTCTCCAATGTAAACACGCCCTAACTTGTCTAATCTGCCTGCATATTAAAGCCCCTCCATTCCCCTTATTAATTTAGTTGCCCTTCTCTGAACTGCTTCTATTTCCAAGATGTCCCTTTTGTATATGGGATTCCAAAACTGCACCATTTTCGGACTTTCGGGGGTTCTTCCAGAGACACGTAAATCTGAAAACGGTACAAAACTTAAAAGTTTCAGCAACTTCTATTGGCTTTGTATATAGTAAATTCCATGCCATAATAAGTAAATTAACCAGTGAGAATTTGCTTGTTTTAGATAAATTAAGGCTGAACAACATTGCTGCACAAATCCAGCATGGTAAATAATATAAAGGCTAGGCAACGTGGGCATGCTTCTCACATGCTTCCAATTAAGTTTTGTGATCTATTAAAATGTAGAGTTGCATGCAAGTGCATTACAATGATGGTGGCCACAGTGCGCTGATATACAGGTTTTAGAGCACATGCAATCACTATTTTTTGTGTGGATTGGCAAAATTGGAATATTGCCAAAATCAGAGTGCAACGGAGTGGTAGCATGTAAAACGCGTTGCATTGTGATCTTTTCTCTTTTCACCCGCATTACCCTTCATTGATAGTGTGGCCGCAGCCTTAAGGTTCGGCACCCCGATCACACGATGTGTACAAACGTCCGTTTCGGCCCAAAATTGGCCCGTGTATGGACACTTTATTGGCCAAAATGCCCACTTGTTTGGGGATCATGTGCCGATCCGCTGGGGCGATCTCCGCACGAGCAGCCCGTTTCGGACAATAAAGTGCCCATACACGGGCCGATTATCAACCAAACAACAGCCGTTGGTACACAACGTGCGTTGCGGGTTGGCACCCGCGATTGCATGTGTGAACGAACCTTTAAATGTGAGAAGATAATTTTTTTTGTGATGGTTCATTCTGCACCTTTGGCTACTGTCCCTCTCATTTATTAGAGGTTCTGTGCCATGCAAAACTGCCATTTGCTAAGTTTCTGTTGAAAGTATTACAAGATGAAAATCCTGGTTACTTTATTAGTTGAAGGACAGCTAAACCCTTTTAACCAGGAATCCTCAAACTGTTGCCCTCCAGATGTTTGAAAACTACAACACTTCCCTGGCTTCTCTCTGCTTAACCCATTACTCTCCCATTAAAACTACCTAGGGTAAGAACAAAACCTATGGGTTTTCCATAGTTTACTTCTTGCAGTGCACATCTTTCCTATGGTCAGGTCGTAGACATAAGCGACAAGGTAGAGTAGACTGTCAACTGCAAATGTTCCCTCGCCAATTTAAGCAACATCAACTAACCTCTGATGCATTTTTGTAGTGTTTCCTATGCTTTTGTCCAGCAATGCAGCCTTTTCAAAACGCTAGAAACCGTAATACTGAACAAACGCCACTTAAAATTCTCACTTTTTGGAACATGACTACAATGACTCTAAAACCTTTTTTTTTAAAGAAATGACCCATCAGCCTCAAGGCTCATACTCACACTCGATTTACAAGCGAGGAACGACCCCCAATGGCCGAGCGCTACATGCGACGAACGGTCCTTTTGGTGAACGACCTCTGACCCAATGCTACACACTGACGATATAGAGAAAGATATACCAGCTTTATAGATATTCTATATTGCAATTACCTTTCCTGTTCTTATTTACATCCACCATTTCATAAAGTGCATTTCATAAGTCTTTATATAAGTTTCTATCAATTAAATTACATGTAGTGCTGTTTCTCTACAGTTTATGCCATCAAGGATAGAATATATTGTATCGAGGCGTCTCTATGATACTGTCAGCCTCATTCACTGAGAGCAGCTTTACTATTTTATGGAGTAAATTCATGCTAACTATTTTTATATGTACTAATGGAATACCATGATTGCACCATTTTTTTCACATTATTTTTAAATAAATCATGCTCTGCTCCACTTTCAATGGCTCACTTTTTTACACTGAGACAATATGAATATGGCCCATGGTTATGTACTTCATCTCAGATGCTGTAATGGTCAGTGAGGGCGCAAAATATTTCTGTGCTCATTCTATCATGGCAACAAATAAATTCTTAATATCCCTTCGCCTCTCAAGTTCAATAAAAACATGCTGGAATTCTTAAAGAGAGATGTAATAAAGGTAATGGTCGCTTCTTTATTTTGTGTCTCCTGCAATGCACTAACCAGTTTGCAACCCTTAATGCATCACAGGAGTCAGTAAGGTAAGAGCAATTCTTGTGAGGGATTTATGCCCTGATGTAACCATGTGCGCTGTGTAATTTCCTACATTTTTTGAAATGATGCAGTCCCTGCAAAACGCAAACTATTTTGTATATAATTGAGCACACTATTCTATTTTATACATTAAAGGGTATGTACACTGTAAATCCAACTTTAAGGGGTATCTCCACTGGTAAAATGCTTTTTTGACATTCAGTTTTATTGAAGAACATGAGCTAGACACAGATCCTTACCTCCTGTGAATGGCAAAAAATATTTTACGTAGCGATACCCTTTAATGTTACTAGATAGCGTAGTCTTTAGATCTCAAGTGATTTTTTTTCATCTTCTTACCCCCTCCCACACATTTCCTCCTTCAAAGTTTTCTCTATTCCTCCTCCTGTCTCCTTGCGTTTTTAGCTCTGCCCCCACGACATGTAAAATTCCTTTGTCAAGCAAATACTTTTTCTGGTTGCAAAGCATGCATCTAACGTCAGATGCATGTGACACATCACACACCACAACCAAACACGTCATGGTGTAATGGTGTCATGTGCACACACACTCACATATGCACGTGCGCACTGCGACCGGAAAATATATTTGCTTGGCAGAGGATTTCACATCTCGTGGGGGGAGCTATAATGCGAGAGACAGAAGGAGGAACACTGAAACTTTCAAGAGGAAGCTAGGGTATGGGAGGATGGCTAGCAGAAGAAAAAAAAATCACTTTACATCTTAAGCCTAACCTAACCTAAGTTGGATTATCTGTGTACATACTCTTTTAAGCTTGTATTACAAAGAAATATACTGACCGAAAAACCTACAATGTTTCGGGGGTTCCAACTTGTGAGATTGCCAGCATATTTCTTAGTAATAATAATTTTTATTTATCAAATGTAATAGTGTGCTCCTTTTTATACAAATATATTTATTTCTAAGTGGCACAGTTTATTAGAGGCACCTAAAATAACCCATTACTACTGACACTTCTATGCAATGTACGCACATACATTGCAGAGGTCTGTCAGGACCTGTCAGGAACAGCGGAGGAGCGTGGTCGCAGTTAAAGGAGAATTAATCCATTTTCTATATTCAGAATCTGAAAACAACCCCCCTAAAAACACCAATAACTTAAATTCCACTTCAGTAAATGTATTAAAGTATATAAGCCTGTTAAGAACAGGATGAATATCTGTGTGTAAGTGCAGTGTCAGACCACACCTCCTGACCCAGTCACATGCTTCCTTGCTTTTCTGTCCTGTAAAAGAATTGGCTAGAGATTATTAATGGGTGTGACCAACTGTAAAAAGGTTCTGCCACAGCTAAGGACTGAGCATGTGCAGAACATAATGGTCATTGACCAAATTGTGTGATACTAGATGCTGTGAAGTAAAGCACAACCATATGTTATTTAGGTAAATTTCCCAGTGTCTGTAAAAATGAGAGGTAAGACACAGATAACTAGTTTTATATCAAGGTGTTCTACCTTCTGTTCATGGCTTTAGTTGTTGGACTTTCCTCCTTGTCTAAATTTTGAGAATGAGACGTAAGACAAAGCTGATTTACCTCCCTTCTTCAATTAAATTGAAAAAAAAAGTGCACATGTTATGAGTTAAAGGTCATGTCCACCCCAACTAAAAATTGCCCCAGTTTTGGCCCCACTGTGTCGTTTTAAAAAAAACCTTACCTTACTCTCTGCTCCTTATGGTTCTCCTGCAGTACATGTCCAAAGTCTAGGAAACTGACCAGTAGGAGATGTCTTCCTTTCAAAAGGTTTCTGCCTCTGACTGCCTCTGAGAGGACATTGGCATGCGCAGAGGAGCCCACCCTCCCTCTGGATCCCATCTCTGGCCTTTTACTTAACGTAATAAACCCTTAAATATTGTGTTCTTCTGCCTGCCACCCCAACCACTGTGTTAGATTTTAAAAAAAGTTTCTGATTTATACTTCACTCCTGCGCCTATCTTCACAGCTGGCAGCCATGTCTGTGATGATGACCAGCAGCCAATCAGCGCGACTGCCGGTCCGGCCCCTCTCTGCTCCGGTTAGCAGAGAGGGGGAGAAGATAGCCATAGGAGAGAAGACCTGTAAGTATGAATCTAAAGGTTTTTTTTTTAGTTTTAACACGGCGGATGAGGTGGGCAAGGCAGAGTAACGTATCTTAAAAGTTATGTTTTGGATGGACATGCCCTTAAAGCAAGGCATTCCTTTTCAATACATTTAATGTGTCCTGTTCTCACCATTGCATTGCGTTTAATAACATTTATACACCCATTTGAGTGTGAGTTTCCACAATTACTAGGAATCAAATGGCAATGCACAGAAAAATGCACACAATATGCACGCAAGAAAAAGAAAAATAGATTTTTTCCGGGTATGATTTCTAAAGCGCGAGATTTCTAGAAATGTCTTTAAGATCAAGAATATTTTAACTTTGTTACTTTTTGGAAACTTTCAAGTAGGTTAATACGTGGCGAGTCTTGTTCCTATAGTACCATAGTAACATAATAATTGAGGTTGAAAAAGTCCATCAAGTTCAACCTTTTTTTTAATTTTTTTTTTTTAACCTTCATACAGTTGATCTACAGAAGGCAAAAAAACCCAGCTAAAAGGGAGAAAAAAATCCTGACTCCAAACGGCAATCGGAAAGTATCCCTGGATCAACCAGATCTACAGATATGTATTAATACCAGTAATTCTCAATCAGGGTTTTCAATAAAAGGTCTTACGTTTAAAATGGTGCTAATTTTACCCCAACTAATCAGATCTTATATAACATTTGAAAGTTAACTGATCTGATTGGTTGGGGCAAATTAGCACCATTTTAATGAAGAACTTTTATTGAATAACCCTGAATATTTTTTAGTTTAGAAACTTATCCAGGCCTTTTTTAAAGCTATTTAGGGCTAGCCACACTGCTGTTTTTTTGCGTTTGCGCTTGCGTTTGCGTTTGCGATTGCGCTTGCGATTTTTCGAAATATTGAAAACGCGGCAACGCAAAAAAACGTGCGTTTTCATGCGTTTGCGTTTGCGTTTGCGTTCTGCATTTTTAATCGCAATCGCATGCGATTTCCTATACTTATTGAAGAAATCGCAAGCGCAAACGCAAAAAATCGCACATGAAATCGCATGCGATTGCGATTGCGTTTGCGTTTGCGTTTCAGTGTGGCCTAGCCCTTAATGAACTTGCCATTACCACATCTGCTGGAAGACAGTTCCACAGTTTTACCGAACTCACTGTAAAGAAACCTTTCCTAACCTGAAGATAAAACTCTTTTCTTCCAACTTAAAGGATCCACGTGTCCTCTGATTGACCATTCGTGAACAATGCACCAGAGAGTTCATGTATATCCCATTAATATATTTGTATAAGGTTATCATATCCCCACGCAAACGTCGCTTCTCCAATGTAAACAGTCCTAACTTGTCTAATCTGCCTGCATATCAAGCCCCTCCATTCCTCTTATTAATTTAGTTGCCCTTCTCTTTAGGTGTCCTGCAGAACCTATTGAAGTTAAATGAAAATCCAGTTGAATTGAAATTTATTATATGACATTTTACATTTTAGAGATAAAGAATTTTGATTTTCGAATGGAATTTGTGTTGAAAATGTTTGAAAAAATGGATGTGCAGATTTTCGAACAAGGTTTATTTCTAAACGGATTAATCACTGTCCAGTGAAGTTGTGGGAAATAAGGAAAACCAGGCTACACAAGCTTTTTTCCAATTGAAGGAGCTTTATTATAACACACCAGTACCAAGCACAACCTTATTCTTCCAAGCAAGCACTGTCCTTGGGATGCAGTTCCTGTGATCTCTGGGCTCCACTGCCTTGGCTCCAAACTGCTGGTCTGCTTCTGCTTTCCGGACTCCTGGTCCCTTGCTCTCAAACTAAGGGGCAGGATAGCGTTAATCAGTTCTTAGCTACAGGATACTGCCTCAGCATGTATCCTAGCTCTTCCTTTGTCTATGTGCTTTTTAAATGATCACTGTTTTGGATCTGAAACAAGGGTGTGGTAATGTAGAGGTTAAATGATCACTGTTTTGGATCTGAAACAAGGGTGTGGTAATGTAGGGGTTAAATGGTCACTGTTTTGGATCTGAAACAAGGGTGTGGTAATGTAGGGGTTAAATGATCACTGTTTTGTAGGGGTTAAATGATCACTGTTTTGGATCTGAAACAAGGGTGTGGTAATGTAGGGGTTAAATGATCACTGTTTTGGATCTGAAACAAGGGTGTGGTAATGTAGGGGTTAAATGATAA
>JAACNH010002881.1:0-33962 GCA_019447015.1 Hymenochirus boettgeri
CCCTGGATCCCCAAAGAGGCGTGTAACGCTCCCAACATAACTCTGAAGGATGCATCAGCCACCAGGAGTTGCTGTACGCCTACACGGAACTCGGCGCACCCAACAAGGACCCATGCCTGCTCAATTCCATCCTGCAAGCCTAAGAAAGAATCGAGTCCCATATTGTTCAGGTGAACCTCATCTGCCTCATCAGGGACCGTTTATAGCCCTCCAACTGGCGGTTGTCTGACTATACATCCCCCTGGGATCTCACGAACCTGGGAGTCTGGTATTGAGAATCCTCCTGGCCTTCTCTACAGCCCCTTGATCCTTAGCCCCTTGCCAATGCACCCTGGGAACGACCTCAGACCAGACCAATATTAGCTCCCTAACAGGGGCCCGAAACGCCCAATCCGCTTTCCTTAAAAATAAAGGTCAGATAGGCGATGCAGCCAAGGTCGTTCCCAGCTGCATGGATACCTACACAGTAGGCCCAGGGTCAGCCCTGCTAATGTGCACTACTTCCGCAGTACTTGATCCCCCTACTAACCCTTCCCCCCCCCCCTTCCCAAATAGAGACGCCACTTGAAACTCATAATTGCATCATCCGGGTTGTGTTCTGCTCGCTGGGCCCAAGAGATGAGAATGTCCCACTAGCCAAACTGAAGGTGGCAAACACCTAAAATAGAAAATTCAAATTAATGACCAACAGGCGTATGCACCACGCTACGCAGCGTCCTCAGAGAAACCTAATGAATAAGCTTCTGCGCTGCTCCTATCTGAAGGAATGCATACTGAATTCATTCGGTTGGAGAAATAAGTGACCTAGGGCTTACGTAATACTGCCTGAATTGATACGGACGGGGAAGGCTCTTGGGTGCCTAGATGACACTGATGGCTCTAATGCTGCAAAGTTTTAAAGACAGCTTTGATGGACACCAGGAGTATGACAAGGGGAAATGAAAACCTCTCCCTTCCCCGAAAGGGTCTTTTTAGACTCATTTTATCTTGACCCTTATTGACGCCTGCAATAAACGACACTTGAGCCATGCCACACCAGACTTGAGTGATCACTTGCTAGTTTTGTCGTGAAAAGGTACTCGTACCGAAACGGTCACTCTGATGTACAGGGTGATGACAAATAAGTTACACAGGATCACTCAAGTATGGTGGAGGCTCAAGTTCGTTTTTTGATTTGTGACCTTTTGCCTCAGTCTGCCATTGGCACCCATCATGTTTTTTATGAACGTATTAGGTGTGTTTCAGGATACTTGTTTGGATATCACTACTTAATTGAATGTGTAACAAATATATCGTCTGCCAATAGACCACCCGGCCGTTGCAAACTGGGCTGATACTAACTCCCACTTCTGCGCCAACAACCTCCCCATTGGCTGACTCCCACCGCAGTTCACGCCGCCGCACTGATTGCAACTGTCTCTTTCTCACCTAACGGCACATTGGAAATGGTCTTCAGCATGCTTGCCCTTACCCGCGTGTCACCTCAACTCCATCGTCATCTGTGTCTCTATCTCGCATACCCCGGACAAGGCACCACCGTTACTGGCCACCCCGTTTTTTCTTCTTCCCCGGGGGCACCCCAAATTACGCTAACAACGACAAAGGAACCAAAGCATTACTACCGAACAACAGAAAGTCCGAAGCATAGCAGAACTAGGTTGATGAACTAGCCCAGTTCAGGATATAAACTATTCATAGTCAACAGAATGCACAACTGGCTCTTCACTAAGAGCCCTGTCCTATGAAAGGCCAGTCCCGGATGATTACTATCATACGGAGAACCGAGGAAATGCCACCCTGATGCCCCTTGCTGTCATAGGTACCGTTCCAATTGACACACTATCTGGGACACAGCAGCGCAACGCTCATCACACTGCTAAGTACTCCCAACACTCTACCCCGCCTCCAATGAACCTCGCACCTAAGAGACTCGATGATCTTCCGGTGGAACAACCATCCGTCTGCTTTCCTAGCTACCACCGATGTATATGATAAGTGGCTGCTATTACAAAAAATTACCTCTCCTTCTGCAACACCGGTAACTCTAGCCCCAAGAGAAGACTCCCTACGAGAACTTTAAACAGGGCCGAGCCAAAAATAGGCCCCCACGCTATCCGGCCCTAGCTCCCTTCTGCCACTACCTATGTGCTACACTGGCATTCGGCATCTCAGCTGACCGACTTTAAATTTTGGGTGTAACTTGGGAACTCTGAAACTCGAAGGGGTTCTAAACCTTGCTTAAACCTCTCCTGAAGGCTCTGCTTGCACCCACACCGGATATATTTCTAGCCAGTGCTCCATTGCCTCCACGTTCATGGCTATCCAGCTGTCTATTCCCCCCGGTACGTTTAGGAGGTGTGGCTGTGATATTTTCGGAAACATTTTGCTAGCGAGTGACCGCTCCGCCACAAAGAGCATTCGTGCTTAAACCTGCAAGCGCGCCCTGAACTTGCGGTGCCCTCGTTGTATAACCAGCCATGAGCTGGTTCTTTTAGCTCCGGAGGGCTGAAAATTACTCAAGTAGGGAGGAACTATCGGCCTGAGAGCGGCCTGCCGGGCCCTCTAGCCAGCCATGATTCTAGCCATGAATCATGGCCTTGATGTTCCACCCCATTTCTGGCCTGACCTCCAGGCGCCTCCTAAACTCCGTCATCATATTGGCATCAAGTGATCCCCTATGTGTTTGTAAGACTCCTAATATCAGGTCCAGATACACAAATAGTTTGGAGCATTTCTGAGGGGATTTTTTGACCGATAACCCGGCTAACAACAAAGGCCTGAAGCTATTTCTAAGGTCTTAGCTACCTTGGTTTCCTTCCCCTTTTTCTGTTTTACTATCTCCTTATCGACAGTTACCAATACAGCTGTAACTAGGGACATATGTCGATGTACTCATTCCTCAATATTTTGTCCTTTATATCCCTGACAATGCACCCCCAGTGGGCTACCCTGCAAAATAAGATTCCTTCAGCGCTTTCAATGAAAGAAACCTCACACAGGTGGGAGTCCAGTCACTCCCCCCGGGGGGGGGTCACCGTTGGCCAGCTGGCAAGGTCTCAATTTTACCAGTCTGTCTCATGGCCCGCTCTTATATTGCGGTGGTGTCGCTTATTGACATCATCGCCCGATCTTCCTTGCGGCTCTCGCGAGCCGGCCTGGGCCCAGACTGGCTTTGCGCACCGATGTGATGGTCACGCACAAGCCGGGACCGGGAGCGAGCACAGGCCTACAATGGGGGAGCCAGGAGACCGACTACAACTCCCAGCATCCTTGGGAGAGTCCGCCGCCGCAGGTCAGCGCTCTGGCCCCTAACAGGGGTTGGAGCTACCATATATTATAACAGAGGTACCTCAAAGCTTCATGTTTTGTAATAGCATGCCCTAATAATCTAACGTATAAAACAACATTCTCTCTCCCAGTTACCTAAAGAAATAGATTTATCCTTATTATACTCTTATACACATCTAATTGAAAAAAAGTTGCTTTAGAGCAATTTAATAACTGATAACTGCTTTTTGATTTCAGTATTACAGTAAATCGGTATACCTGCCTGGCTTTACCACTAAGCAAAAGGCTAAGGACTGCAAGCGCAGCACCTTCATCCCAACCATTATTGTGGCTGCAAGTCAGAATATTCTAGCCAATCATCTCTCCCTAGTTACCCCATCAAATGGATCAGATTTAAAAATAGGTTTGGTAATTGGGCCTGGTAGAGCTACTGATCTAATTGGGGAATTTCATCTGCAGGTATAAGATATGAGGATTAAACCAATACTTCAAGTAGCACCTCTATAGCTTAATACAGAAAACAAATATACAAAAATAGAGAGAATAAATGGTATTACCAGCACTACTGCCACCAATTTGTACCAGATCACTGCTTTATGGAAAGGATTATGGTGCATGGTCACACAGTGGATACTCTGGTGGTCTTAGCACAAAGCAGACTAGTGCACACAAACAGGTTCCCACATAACTGTGCATAATCAGGGGTGTCCCTGTCTATGGTGCACCACTTTGAATATTGACTAGGCCTGTATACTGTGTGTCCTTGTAAGTTGGTGTAACACTTATCTTTGCCTCAGAGTGTTGTATCCAATAAGGTAAATTGTCTGTCCAATAATCGTTCCTCCCAACAGGTAGTAACGGATCTTACACAGGATCTGCCACACCACATCCACTTTACTTTCTCTCCTCCTACCATAGAGAACAAGGGATGTCCTTGTATTTTATTACTTACTGAACCCACCTGCAGGCTAGAGGTGGATATTAGGAGCCTTGGTGTAATGTCCATCACAATACACATTAGACAGACTTTTTTTTGGATATACTTTCTTTCACATGGAGCACACAGGGTGGTTTAAGCTTCCATTTGACCATCCATTTTAAAATAGGGGTCTCAGCTCTGTAGTAAGTTTATGTATTGTATATTTGTGTTGTACGACATATAAGTCAGTGCTAAATTTATAAACATTTACTGATGGTCTTTAAATGGTAATGTGAGATGCATACATATACACCTTTCATATGTAATATCATATACCCCCACAACCATTGGATGACTCCTAAAAACTCATGCAATCTCCTATGGAGATATAATATATATTTATAAGTAACGTATATAAATATATCACAGGTACACAGAGTGATGTTCCTGTTATAATTATTCTTTAATTCTTTATACAGAATATTGTCAATTTCGCCCAACCAATGTTATAGCATCCTTCTACTGTGGTAAGGGAGTGTGGTAAGGAAATTTTCCGTCTTGCCCGAGAATTCAGCAAATTCTGCCAATCCACTGTCAGGCTACAGCTCGACTTTAAAAGACACTAATGGTAATGTGTGCAAATGTGGATTTTTTAGTAAAACAGAACGTTAGGCTGGCTACACCGGACAAATTTCCTGCTGCGCCGCTCCTATGGCCCACCGATGGGTGTATGATTACCTGCATGTCAAATTGACCTTTCCTCAATCATCAGGCAAAGAGGGTGACCAACAGTGTTCACCGATGCTTGTTTCAGTGGTTACCCATTTAGGAATCCCCCCCTCTTGAAAATCTGCCACTTGCTCTGCTTACTTTGACCGTTGTTTTTTTTCATTTTTTCTAAAAATCTTCTAAAAGTGTGAAATCTATGAAGAAGTGCGCCCACACCATGCTGGATAATGATGAACTACAGCGTTACATAGCTGAAGGTGTGTACATTCCTATAGATTGTGTTGAGGGTATTTCTGCAGACTGATCAAATGCAGAGCTGATAGGTTTTTGCTGTGTACGCCGTTGAATGGTATCCTTTGGTGTAGTTCGTAGTATGTCTCGCGGACACACCCCCCATGATGTGGCATACCCTTTTATGCAGGAGGGGTCGGCTTTTACTTTTGCAGATGCTTTTGCGTTCCATCTCCGTGTTTTTTTGAATTCCTTCATTTGCCTCGCTGGTTTCCCGTGCGGGGCCCCCACACCGCCCCCGGCCCCCCTTCTCCCCTTTGCCGGCCGCCAGTTCGTGTCGGTCTCTGCCTTGTGCTCCCCCCCATCCCTGTTTACCCTTGTATCCGGCGTCCCCGCCGATTTGTAACCCGCCCCCTGCTTCCGCTTTTTCCGTCCCCTCGCTACCACCCTCACCTCCCACCCCCCGGGTGCCGGCCCTCTTCTTTCCCCTTTTCCTACCTTTTCCCCCCCCATTTTTATTTTTCCCGTCCCCTTTTTCTCCCCCCCCCTCTCTCCTATCCCCTACATCTTTGAGACGTTGACTTTATTTACAATAACCACATTCACCCTAACCAGCATCTACCCCCCAACTAACCTATTGACCACTTGGACCCCCTTCTTCCTTCCCTGCTGGCCCCCCTGTCCTTTAACCCCACTCTTCCTTCTGTCTACCTTTCCTTGTTTCCTTGCATTTCTGCTCCCCAGTCCCCCCCTTTTTCTTTCTCTCGCCCCCTATTCCTTTTTCCCTCCTTTTCTCACCTCCCTGAGTGTGTTTTTCTTTGTTTCTATTCTTCTTCTTTTCTCTTTTAGCTCCTTTTTTCATTCCCTTCCCCTTGCCCTTTTCGTCCAATCTCTTCCTTTTTCCCCCTTCCTTCCTTCCTGGGCCTCCTTCCTTCCTTATTGTCCCCCCCTTTCTTCTACTTTTTTCCCCTCTTCTCGAAATCACTTACTTCCTATCCTGTGTGTAGACTCGAACTTCCCACCGTGTCTTGTCGTCATCCTTTCTCCACTATTTCTTACCTTCACGGCAATTTCTACCCCCGTACCACACTGCCTCACCAGAGCGTGCCGGCTCGGTCCCCCCACCCCCGATGTTTCTGTTATATGAGTCCGTTTCCGGGCCCTCCCCCACCCCCCGCTCCATCTCTAGAACCTACTTCACTTCCCTCGCTTACTCGCCCAGCAAAACACCCCTTAAGCTCCCCCTGCGTTTTCGATGCGCCACCTATCAGTTAACCCAGAATTTCAGCTCCCTCCATTGTATTTTGAGTCCTCGGTGTCTGGCCTCGGTAATCTGGACCCCAATATGACCCGGTAGGCATATTCCCCGAGACTAACTTCAACACACACCTCGCAAATTAGCGCATTCCAGCGAGAGCCGAGCCGAGGGGGGAGGGATGATGTTAATAGCAGGTCTTAGGGTGCCGGCTGTGCCGAACCCCTCTTCCACGCGCCGATGCGCCCCGCGCTACAAGAAGCCCTTCGAGTGATGTCGTTGTCAGTGTTTGCGTGTACGGATAACCGCCACGCGGGGGGACCTCTGTCACTGATACGATGTACCAGTGTTTGAATTGAGTCTAGTGACCCTTCACATCTTAAAGCCACACCACTGGACGAGCTGAGGCTAGCTTAGAGCTAGATTCGTAAGACGACCGAGAGAGATTGAACACATATGAGCATTAAGGGCACGGCTGATGGTCAGTCGGTCACGCTAAAGATAGTTCGCTCACCCCTGGACACATTCGCCAGGGGGGGGTTTGTATGTTCTCAACCTCGTGCTTGCTTAAAATTTGTAAAGCGCTGCAGAATATGTAGCGCTATCTAAGAAATAAAAATACATACATACATGTGAACAAGCGCAAGTGGGTTCATTTGCCAGACACAGTTTATACATATATTTCCTTTTATGGTTTGAAAAGAACAACAAACTGCTGAAATAATGCAGTACACTATTTCCACCAAGCAGGGTGGCAATTATTTTTATTAGCTGAAACTGTAGACTGCTGTCTACAACATTTTTACACAGACTACCTCATGCAAGCACAGCCTTTATAGCTCCCAGGCTGCTCCTATTGCACCCAGTGGTACAGCATCTAGTCTATAAAGAGATGTGCAGAGTGGGCTCTTCCTTTGGGACAAGGTAACTGGAAGTTGTAGGGAAGGCACCTCTGCTTTAAAAAAATAGGAGGCCCGTTGATAAACAATTGCAAAATGAACTTACCATACATACACTTATTATAAAACACTATATAAAGACTTATTAGTTGTCTGCTAGTTTACTTGCCAGCAATAGTTCACAAATAAATTGGGGAAGGGAAAAAAACAAATACACCTTCACAGCTAGATAGATGGATAAAGAGAGATACTGTACGACAGATCGTGATAGATAAGAGGAGGATGGATAGATAGAGATACTGTAGATAGAAAGATAGATACATAGAGAAGGAGAGAGAGAGAGATAATATTGATTGATAATACAGAGATATTAAAAGGTAAAAGAGATAGAGGATAGATACTATAGAGATTATATAGATAAAGAGATAGATAAAAGGGAGATGGATAAAGAGAGAGAGATGAAAAAGGATAGAAGAGCTAGATATGAAAGTATGAAGAGAGATAGTTAAAGAGAGATAGAGGAGAAAGAGGGATAGATAGATGATAGCTAAAGAGATGGGACAGATAGAGATACAGTAGATAGACATATATGTATATCATTAGAAGAATTGATATATTGATAGATAAAGAGAAGAAAGAGGAAAGAGATGGGGATTGGATAGATAGGATGGAGGATAGTTGGAGAAAGATAATATAGATAGCGATGATAGAGATAGATAGTTAAAGAGATGGTGGATAAAGTAGAGAGCTAGAGTATTAGGAGGGAGTAATAGATGAGAGCTACTGGATAAAAATAGATGATAGAAAGAGAGACGAGAAAAGATAGATGAAGGGAAAGAGAGAGGAAGGAAAGAGAGATCGAGAGAAAGAGAGAGTAAAGACGAGAGAAGAGAAAAGCGAGATAGAGTAGATCAGAGAATAGATGTGATAGATACATAAGAGATGAAAGATGATGAGAGTAAAGGGATGGAGATGGAGGAGAAAAATAAATTGAAAGACGATAGATGAGAGGAGAAGAGAGAAATGAGGGAGAAAGCGAGAGGGAAGCTAGAGTGGAGAGAGTGATAGGGAAGAGACATAGAAAAAAGAGAAAGATGATATATAGAAATCCAACCACATCACGATTGCACTCCATCCATCATAATATTGCACGGGTGCTGTCCAATTGTACATAAAAATATCTGAAAGAAGCACGACGCACTCACAGGTCATTGGGAACAAACGTACAAACAGCAGTTATTTGGTCAAATGTTTAACCCTCTATCAGGCCGTCATTCAGGACATGATGACGGCCATGATAGAGGTTGAAACATGTTCTAACAAAAAACTGCGTTTGTACGTTTGTTACCAAGACCGTGAGTGCGTGTGTGCTTCTTTCAAATTTTATTATATATATTATATATATATATATAGAGAGAGAGATAGTTAAAGAGAGATAGATGATAAAGAAGAGAGATGGATAAAGATAGATAGATGCATAGCTAAAGAGAGATGATAATATGATAGATAATATGAGAGAAAAATAGAGATAGATGATAGATGGATAGATAAGAGATACGTAGATAGATATAGACAGATAGATAGATGAGAGAGAGATAAAATTGATAGATAAATAGATGAAGAGATAGAAATTGAAGAGAGTGATAAAAAGAGATAGATAAAAAGAGAAAGACAGATAGACAAAAAGAGAGATAGTTATATAGATACAGGGTTATTCAATAAAAGTTCTATCGTTAAAAATGGTGCTAATTTTGCCCACAATCAGATATTAGCTTTCAAATCTTAAATAAGATCTGATGGTGGGGCAAAATTAGACCCATTTTAAATGATAGGAACTTTTATTGGAATATCCCTGAAAGAGCCATATAGATAGATAGATGTGATAGATAGATAGATAGATAGATAGATAGATAGATGATAAAGAGGTAGATAGATAAGAGATTATAGATTGATAGATAGAGGGAAATCGATAGAAAAGGTAGAGATACCTGATAGATATATTGATAGATAAATAGATATAGAAAGAGAGATAAAGAGAGATGATAGATGTTGAAAGTAAAGAGAGATAGATAATAATATCTACTCATGAACTGGCAGCAGCTCTAAGAACATTATCAGCACCAGTACTTACTTCTACATGACCCAAATGTGAAGTTCCTGCTCTATGAAGATGACCTCTACTGCTATCTCCAACAGAGAGTGGCCTACAAGACAATTCAGCAACTGGAGAAATCAGCGCAACCCGGGGCACTTCCATAAATCCAAATAAACTAAAATTATGTGTTCCAGAAGAAAAACACAAAAATCAACACACTGACCTTCATTCATATGAATAACAAGATAGTCAGTAGAACAGAGAAATAATTATCGGCGGCCGGAGATCAACATTCTGGGAGCTTTAGGGCAGCTATAGAGACTCGGAAGCAAAAGCCAGCCAAACTTCTATGCTATAAGAAAAAACTGTCTCACCTCAAACCACCGGGAAAGTCTGCCTTTAAATCTTTGACAGTGTCAATCTCCCCAATCTACTCTATGGCCGTGAAGTATGGGGCCCTGTCACTATCAAGACCAATCCAAAATGGGAATCTGGCACATCCAAAATAACTCCATCTTGAATTCTGTAAGCACCTCCTCCAAATCCATCGCAGTACATCAAACAGCGCGTGCGGCTGAGCTTGGCAGATTCCCATTACTACTTGAGAAGATGCAAAAAAGGGCCCATCATTCTGGGCTCACTACAGAACAGTAGCCCCAACTTACCATCATAAAGCTCATACACAACAAAAGACCAAGAAGAAAAGCCATGTGCACTGAAACAACTCATCAGCTCCTACTAAATCAAGCCCAATCCACAGAGCTGTCAAAACCTCAAACCACAGCAGCCCATAAACAAGAAGCCAATGGATTACGTGGATAAATGGAAGAAAGAAATAAAAAAAGTCCCGAAACTAACTACAGTATACCAGGGCTGGTCAGAGACTTACAACTGGCCCCCTGCTTGGAGAATATCAAAACCCTAAAGAGAGACAAGTCCCGAATTCTACAGACTGAGTGCCAAAGCCTAGAAATCGGAATCGTCCGACAATGACAAACATATAAAACAAGAAAAAAACAAACAGACTTGTCAGCACTGTGACAAGGGAACATTAGAAGATGAGACCACTTCCTTCTCACTGACCCAAATACAAAACATATGGGGCCCCCATTTCAAGATACGTCAGATTTATCCCAGACTTCAACTGCTTAGCTGAGAGAGAAGAGAAAACTCTATATCATGCTGGGAGGGAGGAAGCCACAGGAAATATTGGGGCACACTAGCAACGGCATGTCAAGACTGAGAGGAGCAAAGTGAACCTAATGCCATGGACTACTTGCCCAATTATCCCTTATCCTTCCAATCGTTATATCCCAGAACTGAAACCAATATACCCTTATATATGTCATATATTACTATCCATTGATACCCCTTACCCCCTACTGTGAACCCTCTTATACTAATGTGTTTTATTATAATTGGTTTCAGAGCCAAATTACTGTTCTTTGTATTTCTTCTTCTTTTTCTTCTTCTATTTTATTCTTCCGCCTTTGGACTGTATCTCCTCCCACAGTTTTTGAGCTAGAGACATGAAATTCAGTACAGACATGTGGGGCATATAGGAGAAGTGTGCTATCTTCTAACTAATGTTTCATGGTCAAAACACAAACGCTTGATTACCCCCAACCCCCCACACAGACACAGGTACACCCACTACTGATCACCTTTCCATTCCATGGAAGCAACTTAAAGGGTAACTATAGTCAATTGATTTCATCAATCATCCATAAACGTTAGTTATATGGTCAACATGTAAAAACACATTGCCCCCAACCTCACACGGGTACACACACTACTGACCTGCCCTTCTGCGGCAGCCATAAATAAGTCAAAAAACTAATTTTGATATATCCTTCAATAAAAGTTAGTTTTGTGGTTGTAAAAACAAAAAAGACATACACACACTACTGACATACACTTCCATTTCTGTGGCAGCATTAACTTAAAGGAACACTAACACACCATTTTTGTAAGTATATTGCATCTGTTTCTATTATTAACAGGGAGTGGGAGAATGCTTATTCCAATTCCTGTTGAATAAGAACACCCAAAGGACACTGGAACTTATCTTACCGCCGCCTCCACTCAAAGCAGCTGCTTCTGCAATGACAGCCGCCCTGTCCGATCGGCGCCTATCTTTGTATAGGCAGCGATGCGCTAAGATAGGCGCTTGGGTTCGGGACAGCACACAGCTGTCAGTGGCAGAAGCAGCTGCAGGTGTGGAGCGACAGTAAGGTTAGTTTCCAGTGTCCCTTGGGCGTTCTATTATTCACAGGGAGGTGGAAATAAAGTAAAATAAAAAATTGGACAATAATCAAAAAAGTTGTTTTTTAACACCCACCCGACACAGGACACACACCTACTGATCTTCATAGCTATTACTGTAGGCAGCCATACTTAAAGAGTAACGTAAAGTCAAAAAACTAATTTTGATCAATAATCAAAAAAGTTTTTTTTTTTAAGTTAGCAACCTGATCCAGGTACACAGGCCTACGACCTACTGACACAATCATCAAAAAGTTGTTTTTTAACCCCCAACCTGACACAGGTACACACACCTGCTGATCTATATCCATTACTTTGGAATCCATAAGGAAGCTAAAGTCAAAAAAAAATATTTGATCAAAAATCAGGTAAAACACACCTACTTGACCTACCCTCCATCTGTTGCAGCCATACCTAAAGGGTAAGTAAAGTTAAAAAAACCCTAATTTAACCAATCATCAAAAAATTGTTTTTAACCCCCAACCCGACACAGGTACACACACCTACTGATCTACTTATCCATACTGTGGCAGCATACTTAAAGTATAACTTAATTCAAAAAAAAATTTGATCAATAATAAACAAAAGTGTTGTTTTTGTACGTTCCAACCTGGGTACACACGCCTACTGCCCACTACATTTCATGGCAGCCATATTTATGGATAACTATAGTTCAAAAAACTATTTTGGCTAATCAGCAACAACATTTTTTTTTTTTAACCCCCAACCCGACACGGTAACACACCTACTGATCTACTATAAATTACTGTGGCTGGCCATACTTAAAGGGTTAACTAAAGTAAAAAAAATTTTTTGGACCAAGCATCAAAAAACTTTCTTTAACCCCCACATGGCACAGGTACTTAAACCTACTGACTAGCCCCTCATTGCAGCCATACCTAAAGGGTAACTAAGTAGAAAAAGATTTTTGACCAATCATCAAAAGTTGTTTTTTTTACTTACCCCCAACCAACACAGTTAACTAAATAAAAAAAAATCGATCAGTAATCAAATAGTTTGTTTTTAACCCCCAACGTGACACAGGTACACCCGCCTACTGACCTACCCCTCCCATACGTTGCAGCATAATTAACTATGTCAAAAAAACAAGTTTTGACCAATCATACAAAAAAGTTTGTTTTTTTTTACACCACCACATACCCTACTGATCTACTTATCCATGTCGTGGCAGCGATATTCAAATAATCATAAAGAGTTAGTTGTTAAAGTACACACCAACTGACACCAACTGACATTACAAAGTTTATACTTACGAGAATTTCTCCACATCCACTCAGCAGTACGTGTGCACCCGTTTAAATCGTTGTTGGTGGGACTGAGCCAGGGGTGAGGATGATTTGAGAGATGGTAGTTGATGGATGGCAAGGGAATCAATTTCTGTTCCTCCTCTGCTCGTGGTGATAACTGCTTCACTTCCTGGTCCTTCAGATCAAAGATTAGAAATCTTGAGATTTCTAAATTGCAAAAAGTGGGTTGGGGGAGAAAGTGTCCTCTACCAGAAATCTAAAGTTTATTTTAGGCGGACTTGCACTTTAATGGCCATCAATAATAATAAAACTGTGCATTGTTCACCAATAGAACAGTCAGAGGACACAAGCACCATCCATCGGGGGGGGGGGGGGGATAGGGTATGTGTGCCCAAAAAGAATCAGGACAAGAATCAGCATGAAACAAGATGGCTCAGACATCTTGGAGTCTTCAGTTTCCGGATTTGAAAGGCAAATCTGAAGAACCATAAGGAGCAGAGATGTAAGTTTATTTTAAACTACAAAGTGGGCCAGTATGGGGTTTAAATTTATATAGTTTGGGGGTGGACCATTCCTTTAACACATTTATAGCCATGTCATACATTTACGATTCCGCATCGCATACATACCTGTGTAGTAAAATACCACAATGGTTTGTATAGGCAATCATACAATAGATCGTAATGCATGAGACATCTATTAATTTTAGATGTGAACGTAATGTACGATTTAGGTCAATAGGGCCCTTGGATGAGGAGGAATTGTTTTCCCCCTTCCTCTGGTACAACAGTAGGCAGGAAATGTGGGTTTGATGAGAGATTGTACAGGATGGGCGTATGTCTTTATTAACCTCAAATAGTATGCTTACTATTTTGGACAATAATAATAAATATTATATTTTAATTTTAAACCAAATTGCTAAGAACAATTTTACATTGGTAACATCAGCTTGCTGAATGCCAACTTGCTATAATGCAGGATTGAAATTTGAATGGCTTTTTTAACGACCATTTAAAATGATTAATTCAATCGTTAACTACCACATGATGGGCCATATTATAAATGATCGGTACGTTATCGTAAATACCGACTCATTATCATAAAATACCTCTTCTTGATCGCTATCTTAAAATAACGACCGTATTTACCGATAACGACCGGCATTTACCGATACGACCGGTATTTAACGATTATCGGTAAATAACGGTCGTTAGCGGTAAATAATGAGTCGTTATCGAAATACGGTGTTATCGGTAAAAAAAAGGACGGTATTTTGATAACGATCGGTTATTTTACGATAAACGATCCGATCTTTATAAATAGGGCCCGTTTTCTATGGCCGAAGTTCGTTAATTAACAACTTTTTTCGGGGGTGTATGTTTGCGGCCACGTTGTATATTGCCAACGGTGGAATTTTTTTTTGCACTTTTGATTTTTTTGAAGTACTGAAAAATCCACAGGGTGTGTTCACTGCTTAAGACTAAATGTCTTGATCTTGTTATCGGAAATGTTTCTGATTTCACTAGTTTTGTGTTTGCCAAATGTTTCAATGTTATTTTGCCAGTGTCATTTTTCAGCTGCTTGAAATGTCCCTTGTATAAATAAAGTGGGGGGAAAAGCTGGAAAAATGCCATTAAGTCGGTATAAAACAAAAACAATGCTTTAAATTGCCTAGTGATAAACAACATTGTATTAAGAATTTAAAAAGGAATTATCTAATATGCTGAAATAGTTAAACATCTCTCTGCATGCACGTTAGAAGCCAGATGGGAATATCCCAGGATCCCACCCGATCTCATTTTTCCTGTCAGGTTGGGCGAGGAGGCGTGGATGAGGGGGCGTGGCTATGCTGTGCGACGTCATTGACGTCAACAGTGGGCAGGGACTGTGCTAGGGGTGGGGAGGTGTGTTGGAGGTGTGTGGCGTGGGAGTGGCTGTGGGCGGTCTGGGGCCGTGGCAGGCATAAAGGGGGTGTAACAGGGGGAGATTCAGAACTCCTTTCCGTTGCGGGAGATCGGGGTGGTCTGTGGGAGCGCAGGAGACCACCCGATTTGGCAGGGACTTCCGGAGATCGGAGTAGTGGGATACCTGATATCCAGACCTGCCAAAATATTGACTTCATTAAGTGATTATACATTCATGGGGTAAATAGCAATGTTTTCCTCATATCTCATTACTCCTAAAGTTTATTACATTATGTGGTGTGGGGGGTTTTCTTCCCTGGTTGTAAAAAATAAATCCATTACTGTGGAGGTAGGGCAACCAAATAAATAACAGGAATAAAGGAGCGCTTAAATGGCATATACCTTTTAGAATAAAATAACCTACTACCAAAACCCACCTCCCATGGTCCCTGAAGCCAGAATATAAGATACTAACCATAACCCAGTACAAGAAAACGGCATCGTGTGAGATGCTGACTCTCTTCTTGAAGCAGTCAGTCATGGCTGGACAGTGTGTTTTACATCGCCTCCTCAGTTCTGCACTCCTCCTCTCAAAAGCTCTCTGAGCTTATAGAGAGGCAAGACTGGAGAAGTGTGCTGGAAAAGTATTCTGGGGTTCAGGGACTGCAAGGTGGTAACTATAACAAGGTCAGGATTGGGGGGTGGTAGTTAAGTAGGATATATTCTGTGGTAGACAGCCCTTCTAGTTAAGGATGGTGGCTGATATATTGGGGTTATTCACACTGGAGAAGAGGTGTTGCTTGCAAGGAGATATGATCGCTTAACACAAATACAGTAATGGGCTACACATATAGTTTAAAGTGTTGTTCATCTGTAGATCATAAAAGAAGTATTGGCATGCTCCAGATTAAAGGGCCCTCACCTCCAAACAAAATTTTATCCTTAGACTTAACCCCCCCACTCCATTTCACAATACTTACCTTTCTCCCATGGCTTTGGGGTCTCTAGTTGAGCTTGTGCAGCCATAAAGCATACAGCTTTATAGCAATCATAAGTCATTGCGTGAGGTATTGCCTAAAATGATTGCAACCAGGAAGGGGGGGTAATATAGGACAATGAACTTCAAGGCCAAATATCTAGAATGCGGCAGGTCTTGTGAAATGGGGTATGGGGTGTGTTACCTTATATACTGGAGTATAAGCCAACCCATTGTTTTTACCTATAAGCCGAGGGTTGAACATTTCACCACTGCTGCCTTCTGATTCTAGATTTTTGAGGCTTTATTTGCCTCTTTAAAGGACAGTCAATTCCCATACAGTAGTTCCATACTGTATAGCCAAATCAAGTTCGCATTACTGTATGGTTTGTGAAAGGTTCTCATTCATCCAGGTCATGGTATATCTACAGATACAGATACATGGTAATCATACAGATAAAACAGATATTACTGTATGGGTTTATTCAAAACCGATCATCCAACAACCATGTTTTGGGGAGTGATGAAGGGGGATTGCACGGCAGATGTGGGCGTTGTGGCATCCAGATTTCACACTGACATAAGTGACCGAGATAAGCCAAGGTTGTTTTCAGGTTATTTTTAAGCCTGAAAACCTCGGCTTTCTGACGTATATACAGTAAATTGAAGGCTAAAATTTTGTTTGGTAATAAAACATGCCCTAAAGAAGCACAGTTCATTGTATAAAGATCCTTTGCAGAACTTAAGAGGCATGTCCACCCCCAAATCAAAAATTGCCCAAGTGCTGGCCCCTATGTATAGTTAAAAAAGCCTTTACTTTACAACCTGCTCCTCATGGTTTTCCTGACAGTCCATGTCCAAATCCAGGAAACTGAAGAGTAGTGTGTTTCTGTCATTGTTATCTGCCTATGTGTTGCATCCAGCAGGGGAGCTGACATGCGCAGGGGAGCACTTCGCCCCTTGTCCCTCCCTCCGAATCCCATCTGGTGCATTCTTATAGCGTTATTCCATTTTAATATTATGATCTTAGGGTTGCCCACCCTAACACCATAAAAATACTGAAAAAAAACTTTCCGATATTTACTTACAGCCATCGCTCCCACGCCTATCTCACACAGACACAGTGCCGGTCAGGCCCCTCTTCTGCTGTTTCCTGTTAGCAGAGAGGGAAGAAGATAAGCACGGAAGTGAAGGGGCTGTAAGTAGATATCGGAAGTTTTTTTTTTTAGATATTATGGCGGTTGGGGGTGGGCAACCCTAAGGATCTAATATTAAAATTACTTTTTAAGGGGACATGCCCTGATATTTTCATCCTAAATTTTTTTTGAAGGGAATTCAGCATTTTCAGGTCTCAGGGCTGGTCTGAATAACCTTTTTTTGGGGATCATTAAAGACTGAATAAATTCCTTATTTCTGCAGGCAAGACACAGGAATAAGAATTCCTTTTCACCACCCTTTCACCAATTTTACAATGTGTTGTGGGAAGCTATAGCAGAAAAATGAGAGATTAGAAGAAACAATAATTTGTTATATATAATAACTATGAATAGCATTTGCATTTAGTGTCAGATATTGTTTTAGGTTTTCAGGCTTTCAATGGAACAATCATGATAATTCATCATTGAATCAGTCTTCTGCATTGAATTTCCTGAGTGTTGTGTGGTTAGCAGGACTACATGTCAGGGATGATTTTTAAAAC
Organism: Hymenochirus boettgeri; assembly: GCA_019447015.1. NCBI lineage: Eukaryota > Metazoa > Chordata > Amphibia > Anura > Pipidae > Hymenochirus > Hymenochirus boettgeri. The sequence goes on from JAACNH010002881.1 coordinate 17,529, forward strand.
CACAATGATGTCCAGATATCTGCAGGAACCTGGAGAAGTAGAATAGTAAAGGGAGCTAGACAGCCCTCTCTTACAGTCATAGTGTGTGGAAAGCTGCTTGTGATATGCAGTGATGTAGATTTTCATTAAAGTGCTTTCAACAGCTGTTTCTTTATAAGTTTACTATGGTTAAGAGGGATTCCCCTCATGGTGACATTGAAGGACAACTTAACATTATCTCTTATGTGAAAGTTTCTCCCCAGTAAACCTACTAATTGTAGATAATTCTCTGGTAGTGCATTTATGTACAAGAAGTAGTATGTACCATCCAGTTGCTGCCAAGGGTTGATCCCAGAGAAGGGTGATCCCAGAGAGATTTTCACTGCAGGCAAAAACCCACATCACCATCGAAAAATGACCACTACTAATGGTATTTTCTGATCGCTATAAAGTTCATTATTGGACATAACCAATAATGAACCTTAGAATAACAGCCTATGTCTTATGGGCCCTATTTGTAAGGTGCGGTATTGCTCCTTTTTGCAATTACTGCGCCTTTAACGCACTAAGGACCTGATACAAAAAAAAGTGAAAAATTTTCTAGTTAATTGAAAAACAATCTAAAAATTATTATGTTCTTACAATTTATAGCACAGGGAAACACTGTGTACGAATGCACCTATCATTAAAGATTTTTGCAATTATTCTTCTGGGAGTAAAAGGATTTAGTAAAATTTATCACAAAAAAGTCAGTCTTTCAAATGAAATGCTTCACTGCCGTAGACAGCTTAGGATGCACATGCCTCTGCTTCAACTCTTCTGAACCTCATGTACACTACATTCTGGCCGGTTCTCTTTGCACCGACTAATAGAGGAGATTAATATCGTGGAGGAAATAAAATAATCAGGAAGTCATTACTGTAAAACCGTGTCTATTTAATAGTTATCTGGCAACAGCAACTGACTCTAACTTTCCATCACAATAAAGCCCAGTAATAGGATGACTTCGCATGTACTTGAAAAGAATACAGCCAAAAACAGAGCTGAACATTTATAGGATATAGCCAGTTAAGTCCCGTTATAAAAAACGGGGCGCTAGATCTCTCTCTTCTATTCTTCTCGTCGCGCAGAGCCAGAAGATGAAAAGAAAAAACCTGCGCCGCTACACAGTTCAGTCGTGGACCTAGACAAAAGCCGCGCCCACTCTTTCGCATGCATACGCGGAGGGGAAAAGCCACACACGAGTTCACAGATGCAGGTTTACCATTTATTATAGTTATATGGATTTTAAAGAACATCTTTACTACATGCCTTGACACAGGGTTCGCAGCATACAGCTGACACATAAATACCCAACATACACAGGATTCAATATAACAGTAAATGGCAGACTGTTGGTTTGGCAACTAAGACATTTCATAATATCTTAAAGGGTATCTCCACTGGTAAAAAAAAAATATTGGTATTCAGTTTTATTAAAGGAGCAGTGGTGGTTATTATGCCACCACCCCAGAGACTGCAATAGGGGCCGCCCCAAGCCCAAATCTCTGCGGGACCAGGTGTGTTAAAAGCGATCGCCACATATGAAGGAAACATCACGTTTAGCTTAAAAGAGGACGGACCTTTCCAAAAGTTGGGTCCGGGCTTTTAAACAGATGATCGTGTGTATATTTCCTTCAAAACCGCGATCAGCTGCCTAAAAATGGATCATGGGGGTGTCAGGGGTCCGGCCAACCAACTAACGGGACCTGCAAGTACACCACTGTAAAGGAGCTATGCCTTACTCCCGTTCTTCAATCAATTGAAGGAGTGACGGCTGAAGAAAGAGATATTTACCTTCCATGTTTGGTCGAAAAAATAGATGATTTCGTTGGCAGATTGGTAAATCACTGCAGATATCGGTCCATTGGAGACTGTACGACAGTGCTTGTTCAGGCACCGCTTGCTATCGTCCCAAGCTCTGTTTTACAGCGTAACCCACATTTGTGCTACATTTTAATTAGTGGCTTCCAAAGTCAGTGTTCTGACTGAATTTTTTAATATTTTTGGTATCAGGACTATCAGGCAAACGTAATATGGTATCTGCTATGTATCCTTAAGTCGGCATATGTGTACCCATCTTAACGCAATCTTAACAAACAGCCTGCAATCTTGTGGAAGTTTTTAAGTAACATTTTTAAAACGTATTCTCAGTTTTGTATCTAGAGCCGATTCAAATCATCCTGTTAGAATATTAAAATAATCGTTTCTAAAATTTGAAGGAGGCATGTTACAAACACAGTTGTGATATTTGGAGAAATATATAGTCCTGGTGGAGGTTTTGGAGTATGTCACAAGGTATATTTGATAGATACATGAGAAAAGGCCATAGATGGGTGGCACATTTCTTAGTTAATCATTGAGCAGCTCCTCAAGCCTAAAAATTTCATCGTTTTTTCATTACCATGTTTTTCTAAAGCATAAATTAGTTTATTAGATATCGCCATGTTTCAGTGGCTGAATATGGACACCATTTTATTGGTTAATCTAAACCTTAGACTTCATTTTGCAGTTTAGAGAAAATATAGAATGTTGAGCATCAACACAAAGACTCCTCAACATACAGTAGCAATGGAACCAACTGGGGAATAGGTAGTATTAATAGATAGAAAAGACTGACCTCCTAAAAAACTAAAGTAAAAAGAGGTACGTGACATTCACTACTATGTAGGCCCTAGGGATCAAGTAGTATTGGATTGATATGATGTGTGTCTTTAAGGAGAACTAAACCCCATTTTTACACCCCAGAATCTGAACATGAGAGGAGGTGATGGCTTGTTTTAAAGTAGAAAACATGGCCTTTCTTTCATTTAAAAGAAAACTGGTCTGGGACCACTTCCCCTTAAGAACAGGATGAAATACTTTGTGCAGTGACTGGCCACACCCCTGATCTCAGTCACATGTTCCTTGCCTAATCTGTCTTTTAAAAGGATGGCTAGAGGCTCTAGATGGTGTGACCAACTCACAAATTCCCGAGTATTTAGGACTAAGTATGTAAAAAAAAATACAATGATCGCTGACCCACATGAGCGATACTGCTATGCTGGGAAATAAAACACACCCATGTTAGAACAGTACATTTCTAACAAACCATTTCAAAATGAGAGGTGAGACACAGATTACTGCTTTTATAGCAAGGAAATCTAGCTTCTGATTTGAGGGTGTAGTTGTCCTTAAGCTTCGTACCACACGTTATTGCAGGGTGCCGACCCATGATGTGTACGGACGTTCATTTCGACCGACTACGAAAGTGTATAGGGCGCTCGGTCGGCCATTGTTGATAATCCGACCCCCACGATCACGTGTTTATGGGCTTTACCGGTTCTCTAATTAGTGGCTATAAAAAAATGCAATTTAAAGGACTCTCAAGCTACACGATAACAGTATTGTGTTTACCTTCAGCTCATTTAATTGGCATTCAATTAGGTCTAGGGTAAAGGTTCATACACACATGCAATCGGGGGGGGACGACTGCAACGCAAGATGTGTATGAGTGCAAGCTTTGGCCAAATGGTCAACGAGGCTCGACCAACCAAACACCAGCCCAGTACTTTCTCATCCCTCCTGACTTATAACTTCACAATAGAATTATATATATATTCAGGGCATGGCCACACTGCAACGCAAACGCATGTGATTTCATTTGGATTTCGTTGCGTTTGTGATGTGTTTTTCATAACTATTGAAAAATGCAGCGCAATTGCGATTAAAATGCGGAACGCAAATCGCAACGCACCTAAACGCGCGTTTTCAGTGCGTTTGCCGCGCTTTCAATGATGTGAAAAAACGCAAGGGCAAACACAAGTGCAACAGGGTGGCCTAGCCTCAAGGTGGTTAATGCAGGGCTGCAAAGAATATCTTGTTGTTTTACTAAGTTGCTGTAAAGTCACACAGAGTTTGCATGTTAGGGTGCAGAATGTAGACACATTAGTGATAAACAACAAGAGGTGCTTTACAGCACTGCAATTAACCCACCTTTAGGCACAGCCACACTGCGCACAAACGCGATACGAAATTGCATGCGCAATGCTGCGCATTAAAAAGTGATCACATGCGTTGCCGTGATTGCTGTGTTAGAAAAAAAATCACATGCGCCAATCGCAGAAAAAACACGACAGTGTGGGCCTAGCCCATAAATAATATTAAATCTATGAGAAGTGTTTAAGTCAGGGGAATAAGATAGCACTGCGCATTATACAAATTTAACATGTAATTCTAGCAATTGTACATGATCTGCCATTGAATTGTGAGTAGTGCTTTGTCTGCAGGTTGGCCTATAAGCCGTATCTGCTAATTTTGTGGACATTTTTCCCCCTAGACTAGAATGGTACAATCCTCTCAAATGTGGATATTTCAAAACCATGTTGCATGGTCATAAATACAAAGGTGATAACCCAACGCCACACAGACCACAGGTACCACCTACACCTTTTCCATTCCCATGGAAGCCATACTAAAGGGTAACTAAGTCAAACAAATAATTTGGATTTGTCCTCAATAAAGATAGTTTTATGGTTAAACACAAAAAAAGACATGACCCCCTCAACCAGACCCAGGTACACACCTACTGATCTAATTATCCTTAAGTGGCAGTCATACTTAAAGGGTAAAAAGTCAAAAAAACTAAATTTTGGACCAACCATCAAAAAAGTTTGTTTCTTTTAACCCCCAAAACCGACACAGGTAAACACACCTACTGATCTACTTATCCACTACTATGGCAGCCATACGTAAAGGGTAACTAAAGTAAAAAAACTAATTTGATCAATAATAAAAATTTTGTTTTTTAACTTCCAACCTGATCCAGGTACAAACACACCTACTGACCCACCCTTCCCTTTCCATGGCAGCCATATTTAAAGGGTAACCATTGTCACATTTGACCAATCATCAAAAAAGTTAGTATTTTATCCCCAACTGATATGACACACACACACACCACTAACATACCTTTAGCATGTGAACATTTAAAGGGTATGTAAAAAACAACAATGTCCTCTTCATTGGCTATTGAGTTTTTAAATTGCAGCACAAAACAACAAATTCCCTTCCAAAATTCAAAGTTTACTAAAACTTTCCCTATAGTTGTATTTTGAAATAACTACTGCTCATGCTGGAGTACTCTGAACAGTTTTGTAAACGGACTGAGAGGACTGTGAGCCAAACTTAGATGAAGTTCCTTTTATTTTAACTACCACCCAGGGCTGTTAAAATTCTGAGGATTTATTTACAAGAGTCTGGACAAGATATGTATTCTATGCTGGGACTGCAGCTGAGTCGTTGTGTGATAGTGTTAAAAACAGCAAACTCTTAAAGTTAAAGGAGCTTAGATTACTTTCTCCAAACCAAACATTTTTTGCTACTCCATTTAAAGCATACACTACCAAGCTAACACATCTCAAAAGCATGGTGCCAAGATAAAATAGCCATTCCCTTCTTGTAAGGGGTTATACGCATAACCAACTTTCGAACCCTTTGAAAAGTAAGGGTAGTACCAAACTCGTATTTACTAAAATTAAATAGGCAGTGTCTTAACATAGTACAGCAAGAGATATTGGACCGTTAAAGGGCAGTCACTAAAAAAACATTGTTTTAAAATGTAGATATCTCCCAAACCCCACTTACGCATTATTAAACGGTTTAAAGAGGCTCCTGAACTCCTTACCTGACCGGTTCCCTCGCCGTTCCTACCTCTGCAGTTGCTGACTGCCAGCCACTCCACTTCCTGGTCGCGAGGCTGTCAGTTTATGGTTGTGAGTCACCACCCAACCCCTGAAAGGCAGGACCAGGAAAGTAAAGCGGCTTTCATCGCGAAGAAGCCTCCTGTTTTGCTTTAAAAAGGAGGAGCAGCGGGGTGGTGCCTAGATGGCGAGGAACATGGGTCAGCGTAAAAGAAGTTCAGGAGATCTTGGAAACTGTAAAGTATTGCAAAAGTAGGGTTGGGCGGCAATCTACACTTTGGAACAAATTTTTTTTTGATGGGACATGCCAATTTAAACTACCCTACCAAGCAAAATCACTTGTGTGCTCACAGCAAGGTCAGTTTGATAGTGCCAGACAATACTTTGCATTATCACTTAAACCTGTGAGACGTAACTCGTCCACATACCCTTTGGAGAACCACCCTTAAAATACAGTGCAACAAACAGCTTTCTAGCATTGGATGTTTTTTTTTTTGTATTCTATTGTACGTGTTATTTTTAGCTTATGTATATATTTTGTGTCAATAAACAGTGAAAAAAGAACATGTAGTAGAATTGTACAGTAGGTGAGAACAAGGGTTCTTGGTTTTTGTAAATTATGTGATACTTGGGAGCAGTAAACTGAGAAGTTTGTTTTATATTAACGGATTATTTTCACAGAACAACAGATATTAGTATTAGATTTCTTATAAAACAACTACAATGTTGGGCTATTAGTGATTTTTAATGTTACAATTAGACTAATAGCAATTTTTTTCATTTACCCTGTGACAACCAAAAGACGTAAAAGAGGAAAGTTCCCCAGTGGCATTGCAGATGTACATAAGATTGAGCAGTTCAAGTTCTTTGATGTAAATCTTCGGCAATTGTATGTTCTCTGGTTAATCGGGCAACCCACTGTAATATAAACGAACTGAATGAGTTTATTAACAAACGGAGGCGTACATGCCCACTTTTGTCTCTAAAGCAAACTATAGAGAGCAGAGATGTTTTGTGAAGGTTAAAGGAAACACTTAACGTGCTTTTTTAAGAGTATATTTGCTCTGGTTTCTATTATTCAACAGGGAGGAAGAGAACGTATATTCCACATCCCTGTGAATAATAAACACCCGGGCGGACATGCCAAAACTTACCTTACCGGCACTCCACATGCAAGCTGCTTCTGAGCTGGCCAGCCGCCATGTCCCCAGCAAGCGGCTATTTTGGCACAGCGCGCCGAGTGAACTTGCGACAAATCGGTCAAACTAGGCTCGACCAAACATCCCGGCCCAGTACTTTCTCATCATCACATGACCTTCATAACTTCACAATAGAAAGTATATATATTCAGGGCATGGCACACACTGCAAGCAAACGATTGTGATGTCATTTGCGATTTCAGTTGCGTTTGTGCATGCGTTTTTATTAACTTTTGAAAAAAACGCTGCGATTACGATTAACAAAAATGCGGAGCAATTAGTAATAAAAAAAAAGAAGAGCTTTGCGTAATGCATTACACTCCCTGAGGGCCTAGGCCAAACTTGTTGCGCTTTGTTTGGCTGTGACGTTTTTTCATATTACATTGAAAGGAGCGGCAACGCACTGAAAACGCAATTGTATGTTCTCTGGTTATCGGGCAAACCACGTATCATAAAACGAACTGAATTGAGTTTTAGTAACAAAACGGAGAACGTACCCTGCCACTTTTGTCTTCTAATAAACAAAACTTAGCAGACGATGGTGTTTTTGAAGGTTAAGGACACTAAAACAGTTTTTTTAAGCTATGACAGTTTCTATTATTCAAGGGAGTGAGAGAACGTATACTCCCACTCCTGTGGAATAATAAAACACCGGGGGACACTGCCGACACTTCACATTACGGCACTCCACCCGCAGCTGATTTCAGTGACAGCCGCGCATGACCCAGACAAGCGCATTTGGCAATGCGCGCCAATACAACAGATAGGCACGTGACGCGGACAGCACCGGCTGTCAGCTACAGAAAGCAGCTGAGCGAGTGGTGAGGACGGTGAAGGTACGCCCAGGTCCCGGCCGGGGATTCTAAAATTCAACAGGAGTTAGGATAAGCGTTTTTCCCTCCACTGTAATAATAGAAAACAGATGCAAGGATACTTAAAAACAACAGCGTTTAATGTCCTTTAAAGCAGTTCAAATGCTTAGATGATGTACAAATGTGCATTTGTTACGGAGCTAATTCAATCACTCCCTAAAGTGGAATTCTTAAGGTAGAATGGCCATGCACAGGTGGGCTAGAAGCATATTAAGGTGTTAAATGATAATAGTTCAGCTTAGTATAGTATTAATGTTGACATCTACATTCTTTCATTGTGTTATTGCTTTAAAGAGCATGTCCACTGACACAAGTAAAATACTACACTCATTAACTCATCCATCAAACCCGAGATTGTTATGGGTTCTCAAACAGTGAAGAGGTTGTATTACAGTTTGCAGCAGTAAAGCCATTGGAGTGATATCAGGACTGATGGTTGTACCCGGGGGGAGTCATGCAAAAGGGTCTTCAGGGGATGTGGGATGACAATCAAAGGATTCTGCATTAGTTGGGGGTGGAAAGGCGAGATACAGATTTTAATTGTGAGTGTTGGACATTACTTAAAGTGGCTATGCCAGAATATCATATCATAAAATGACATCTTTGTATCACCAGGACTACTAATAGTGGCTGGCACGAACTCGAACCGAACACGGAGGTCGAGCGAACTGTTCGAGTTCGAACGGCCGGAGCTTCTCGAACTATCTCTGACGGGAACTTCGATATTTCCCGGACTTCGATGATTTACTCGAATTGTTCGAATGGTCGACATCGGCGAAGAAAAGTAACATGTATCTAGGCGGCGAACATCGAAGCTGCGAGTAGAAAGTCATCCATTAAAGCCTAAAGGCGCATCGAATTGTGAGTAGAATGTCACATGTTACCTCGAAGTTCGAACGCGGAATAAGCTACGAGAAAGTAGCGTGTGTGAGAGTAAAATCGATTTTTTTACGAAAGTCGGGGATAGTTGGACATGCTCCCCAGACCATTTCCCCAGGTCCACAGCCATGTACATTAAGTTACATCCTAATATTTAGTTGTATTTGACTCGAACTTTCGAAACGATTTGCCTCCCAAGAATTTATGGTCGTTTCGAACTTTGACATTAGTTCGAAAGCGGACCGAACTTTTGCATAGTCGACCATCTCTACTCCATACACCCTTCCACATGTGCTAGGGAAAACTCACACACATCCTTCAACTCGGTTTCCCCCACACAATCATACTGAATTGTATGTGAGAGTGTACAATAGCGTAAAAACACTGCAGGACATCTGTAGCCATCCAAAAAAACTAAAAAGGAAGTACAGTCACTCAGGGATGCACTAGAAAAATCAATACAATTGTTATTGTTGGTGCAGAGCTAAGTGTGATAGAAACATATCATTATTACTTATTACGGTAGCGGTCGGTGGGCATAATAGATTAAAACTTTCACCGTCCTCTGTGAAACTAGGGAATTTAGTGGGCATGTGCAGAAAGGCTGCCACAAGGACACCTGTTTGCTTGTGTTGAAAGTAATTTATGGACAAAGTAATATGGGTCTGGTAGCTCAAAGTTTTGAAGATTACTTGTTTATCACGTAAAAGGCATTGGGCAAAATGGCCAAACAGACACTAAAGGGGTTCACTGCTATAGAAAATAGAAAGTGGCACACAAATAAAATCCAGAACAAAGTGCAACCCAAAAGAATAAAATATTTCATTCACTGTGATCGCATCAACATAAATACAGGGTAATGAACATTACAAACTATTATATATTATAAAACCATATTAGTGATGTTCTGCACTTCTTCCTTCCTCTTGTGTATATATTTATTATATGAAGGTGCTGCACCGAAATAGTGAAAAAAACGTTTCATGTGAAGAAGGGCCACCAACACACACACAACACCACACACACACACAGTTAGGTACATGAATATCTTGGACAGCGGACAATCACATCTGGATATCACCACAGTGAATTTACAATGCAAACAATTGATTAAAGTTGACGTTACAGCCTTTCAGCTTTAATTCAGGATTCAGTGGGGTGAACAAAGACAGTTGAAAAAAGTGAGGCAACTAAGCATATTATAACAAATCCCTTAATTCGAGGGCTCAAAGTTAATGGACAATTGGCTCAAAGGCTTTTTACAGGCAGGTGTGGGAAGAGTCTTATCGTTTTCATCAATTTAAGAGTCTAAAGGCCTGGGTGATTTGAGGGGGGTTGCTTGCAGTGGAAGATTTGGCTGTGAGCAGACCAACATGCAGATCAAAGGAAGCTCCATGCAGGTAGATAGAAGCCATCCTAAGCTGAGAAAACAGAAAAAAAAAACACATCTGAGAATTTGCTACAATTTATACGAGTGCCAAAATTTACAGTTGTGTACATCCGTGCTTGCTCAGGTTTACATCCCGAGCAAACAATGGTGAACTCAGCAATGCAAAAAAGACTGACGTTCATGGAAGACAATATGGTGGTGGATAATACTCAGAATCCATTTCCACTGGTGAAAGGGAAACCCCTTGACAAACGCCAACCAGGAAACACACTCCATGGGGTATCACTATCCAGAGTCTGATATAAAGTGAAGATATTAAAGTAATACAGAGTGTAAACTGCAAGGTGACAAGCAGCTCATAAGCTTACAGGAATAGGAAGCTAGATTGGACTTTGCTACAGAAAATCTAAAAGCCAGCACAGTTCTGGAAAAAACATTCTTTATTAGACAGAGTTAAATCAGGATCAAACCTACACGAATGATGGCAAGAAAGTTGGAGAAGATGTGGAACAGCATCATATCAAAGCATACACATCAATCTGTAAAACACGGTGGATGGCTAGGGCTGGCATGGGCGCAGTGGTACTGGGACACTAGTGTTTATTAATGATGATGACACAAGAAAAAAGCAGCCGAAGGAATCCTAGGGTTCAAGCTCAAATCCACTCTAAATGCAGTCAAAATGAATTGCGTGGTGTTCATTTGTCCACGAGGACAATGACCCAAAATATACAGCCAAAGGGACCGGAGTTAGATTAACGCACAAAGAAGAGGAAAATTCATGAATGGCCACAGTAGTCACTGATCCGGACACAATCAGTGCATTCACTTGTTGAAGATAAACTTTGGACAGAAAGAAAGGCCCACAAACAGCAACTGAAAGCCTACAGTACAAGCCTGGCAGAGTTCAGAGTGCTTATTAACAACGTAGGAAACCCAGCATATGGTGATGACATGAGTCAAGGACTCCAAAGGTTTTCAATCAAGTATTAAGAAATGAACATTATTCGTTATTGTAGTGTGTGATGCAATTACTTTGAGCAACGGCTGATGAAGGGTACGGAGTGTTAAAAACAAAAAAATTGTTCACCCCGGAGTGAATAAAGATGAAAGCGCCATAATTTTGTTTTTTTTTTTTTTAAAGAGATAAAAAGTTCAATCAATACCCCTTTAACTTTTATGGCAGGACATTCACAACAATCACAAACCCAGGATACTGAAGGCATTTGCATGGCAGGGCTCCAAATAGAGGAGCGAATTTTTAAACCGTTTGCAAACTGTATCAATAAAAAAAAAAAGATTGAGAATAATCATGACTGTTAGTACTTAAATGTAGAGATTATATCCTCAAATATGGCCCACTTGACTTACGGTTCTGGATGCATTGACCCTCCCATAAAGAGGACTTGATCCTAAAAAAAAAAAAAAAATAAAAAGTAAATATCATCATTTACAGGAGGGTTTTTACCCAAAAACAAATGCTTGGCCACATTAAACTACCAAGATCATCAGTTGCGTTGTGTCGTGGAGATCCTATTTTTTGTGCTTCCGTGGTACTTCCATTGCTGTGGGGCATCCTGTGGATTGCTAGAGATGGAGAGATGCCATGACATGTTGTAAAATATGACTGATTATTGATAAATAAGGATTTTGTACTCACCATAAAATCTCTTTCTCTAAAGCTGAAGGGGAACCAGGCTACAACAGGAGTTAAGCAGTTACCTACCGTGGAGCGGACACTTGAAAATTAAAACAAAACCAGAGGCTCAGGTCCCTCCCTTAATTAATCCTCTGCAGCACCGGAAGCATGCATCGTTTTGTCCCAAAAAGATGGAGCGAAAGAAGAATCGTAATGAAAAAGTACCTGGGCAACAGGCCCCAACTTACGGTATCCATAAACAGTAAAGAAGAAGGGTACACAGGCAAGAGCCCAACTAATGTTATCAATGTAACTTTGAAGGGGAGGGTTTAGGGCTGGGGTTCCCCCTTCTGTTCAGAGAAAAAGATTTTTTTTCTCTTTCAGCTCGGGGGGCATCCCAAAGTCCCGACATTTTAAAAGGGTGGGCAGAAGAAGCAATACTATGCTGCTTTGCGCATCACCAGTCCCAACTTTGCGTTAACCCGCAGGAAATGGCATACGAATCCATTGAGCTAGGGTCTGACGTGAGGGAGTCCCTATGGCGCCCGCCAAGAGAAATGAACAGGGCCTTTGAGGAAACAAAAACATTCTGTGTCTGGCAATATAGATCCGACAGAGCTATTACCACTTCAGAGAATGCAAGTTGCCGAGATAAAAGGATGGAACAATGATCTCTGACTCAAGTGAAAAGAGGAGATACCTTTGGAAGACAAGAAAGTCCAGATGCCGCCGAGAAGCCCGAGAAACCGCCTTATCTTCTTCCAGACAGAAGAGGCAATGATGACAAAGACAGAGGTTTACGCAGGGAGGACAGCACAGACCGGAGAACCAGAGATAGGTCCAAGCTTGAAGCATGTCTGCGAGGGGTGGGCGTAGGATGAGCCACTCCTTGCAAAAAAGGTTTTTAAATATCCTTAGAAGTGCAAACCGACATGACAAAAGAGACACGATAGAGACAAAATTTGTACGTCACCGCACTTCCTTTTGAAGGAATCGTAAAATTCTGCAAAGAAACAAAACTTACCGGTGGGCAAAACCTCTCGAGGGACAGCCCCTCTACAAATCTTGCCAGATGCGGATAGATCTGGAAGAGACCGTTTTCTCTCAGCTAGCATGTTGGGATAATGAAGAGGGGAGTGCACACAATGTCAAACGAGGTGTAGGACACTGATGGAGGAACGGTCCTTGACGATAGTATATTCTGGACCCAAAGAGGAAGGGTCCACACTTGACACTGGTTAGTAGGGCTGACAACAAGCCCCCTCTTTCAGGCACCTGGCGGGTGGGGATCTCTAGCACGTTGAGGACTCATGGCTAGCAGGGGGAAGGGATATACCAGTCTGAAGGACCAAGGGACATAGGGCATTCCACCAGTATGCCGGGATCCCGCATCTTGCGCAGAAAATGGACCTTGGGATTGAGATGGCAAACCATAATGACTATGTTGGGAGTTCCCCGCGAAGAAAGACTTAAGGCATCAAAAACCTCAGAGGAGAGACAATTCCCCTGGGCTCGAGGGTAGAATGGGGAAATTGCCTCACATTCAGGACTCCGGTGACCGTAGATTGACCACAAGATGTAGAGAAAAAGTTCGGCCCAAGACAGATATTCGATGAATCTCCGCCATGGCCATTTCGCTCGGGGTTGCCCCCTGTAATTGATTCTAAGCAACTGCGGTTGGGTGGTGGCATTGTCCGACTGGATCCTGATGTATAGTTGGTCAACTGTGCGGTTCCAGAGTGGGAGACAGAATACTGCCCCCCATACCGTCAGATTGCGTCTAGAGATTACTACAGTCCACAATGGTAGAAGAGAATTCTTCCAGTTGAAGATTGGTGTGTTTGTCTACCGAATAGTCCGGGATTCCATCAAATGTCCATCCTAGAGGGACACTGTAGAGGGTTGTGAAGGTAGAATTAGAAGTATGGATATGGGCTGGCCTCGTTGGAGGAGTCCCATGGTTTGATGGATAGATATCCGTGGGGAGAGTTGGCTGGAGGCCAGAAGATTCTGACCTACTTATCTGTTCATGAAGGGAGGAAATTTTTTGAAGAGATGGTTGGCAAAAGTTTGCCCAGAAAAGGACATGCGGAGACTGGGGGATGGGAAGATTATTTGTGTGATGATTATCCAGCGAAGGAGGTAAGCATAAGAGCAGGGTCATCCAGCTATGTAGGAGGAATATTCCTGATGCCAAATGAAGGATGCCTGGCAGGCCATGACTTTGGTAAAGACCCGGGGGAGCCATAGCAGGGCCGAATGGTAGAGCTTGTGGATGAAAGTGGCTACCCCCACTGCAAATCGAGAGGAAGCAGGTGTGGGGGACCCTGCCAGAAGGGGGAACGATTTGCAGGCTGGATGGAGCGTAAAGATCTATCATGCAGAGTGGGCCATTTCTGGACAGCGGGTTGAGCTCTTTTAGGTCTAATACGGAATTGAAAGGATTCGGTCCTTTCGGACAGAAATAAGGTTGGGTAGAAAGAAGTAGGAATCATGAAAATCTTTGAACTTGCAGGGGACGGGGGGTTATACCTGGATATTATTAATAACAAAATTGATGCCTGTTGAAAGGCGTGGGGCGCTCTGAGGAATCTGAGAAGTCTGGATGCGGAAGAATTCTTGGGGGGCGAGGGAGAGAAATAAACTATTGCGATATCCTTTTGGAATGAAGACGTCCTCCCCACTTGGGATTGAGAGGATAGTCTGCGATTTAGGTTTGGTCCCGAGATGGAAAATGCCCCTTGTTTATGGCCAGGGAGGACAGCAGGAAGAGCCCAGTCTGGGATGGAGGGTCTCCTGGGTTGTAGGGCGACAGTTGTCTGGGTGCAGACGAAAGGACGGATTTCTTGGGAAGGGGGATGAATTCTGCAAGGTCAGTTCCGAGGGCAGAAAGTGCTTTGCATCAAGTTGCCAGAGAATTTTGTCCAAGTTGGGACCAAAACAGTCCAACCCGTGAAATGAAAGGGGATTGAGTAGGGGGGGTTTTTAGAGTCAGTCTGACGCCGAGGCTTTAGCCATTTAAACGCTCCCGTGATGCTGTTATATGCGAAAAGAGAAGCAATTAAGTCTGCTCGTTTAGCTTTCCCCAGTTATAAACAGCCGATTCAGAGATTGGTATGAAGTCTAAAAAGGTTGCATTAGCTGGGCTTTTCTACCAGTGCCCTCCTGATAGTAGAGGTTTTTTAGCCATACTCATAGATTTAGCTACCAAGCCGAAGAAAAGTGGGAGTAGGGCAGCTCTGAGGCCGAGATGACATTTTTAATAGTGCCTCCATATGGCGGTCATTTTATCGGTCAGTAAAGGTAGCCGCTTCGGAGAGGAATGGTGGTGCTGGGAAAAGTTGGGACACCGGGAGGATGGCAATGGAAGGGACTGACATATGATCTATGTTGATCTGGGAAAGGGAAAAAGGAAAACATATCCTGAAATGGCAAGTTGCATGAGAGATGGACGGCTTGAAAAAATGATCTTTTGTCTAACTATTAGTAGGCGAGGAAACAGTACAGTCTTTTTGCCAAGAAAAGATGATTTAGATAGATCCGTTCGTGACCCAGGGCCTGGAGATTAGGATTTTAAGCACTGACCTTATTCAGGGAATCGACAGGCTTCGGTGTGAAAAGTTTTTGAGATTCCTGTTCTGAAATTGCCTAGTCTATTCACTTCCTCCCTGGGATATCACGTCCTCTGGGACCATCGAGATTAGAAGCAGGACAATATGGACAAGGGTGGCTAAAGATGGGGGCCCCCCATTATGGTTCAGACTCGCTGAAGGTCCTGAGGAGTTGTAGGTGGAGTAGACCCCGTGAGTGATTAATAAGAGAATTGATAGATGCCGTAGGTTTTAGCTCAATGTTGATGGGCCGAGAGAGAGAAGACAGGGGATCGGGCGCAAGATGAGAGACACATTGTGGCAGGGGAAGAGGACGAAGAGGAGAAGTGGAAGTCCGCCCATGACCAATGAGGTGCGAGTTGGAAAGGAGCACCCAGCCAATAGGAGCCCTAGGTCCCAACAAACGGGGCCCATCCCTGATAATCGGAGATAGCAGAAGGTGGTATGCCCCCCCTCGACAATGGGATTGCAACAAAGGGAGAGTTGCCGCACGGCCAAACGGAAGTGTGTGGATAGGCCGTGTGGTGCAAGTGTAAAGCAGAGGCAGAGGACCTGCTTTAGTGGAGGTGGAGAAGAAGGTCTGACATGAAGTGTAAGGGCTGAGGGGAGTCTCCACTGGACAGAGAGGGAGTGAGATGGTCCGCTTGAGCGTCTCCCACAAGGGAACAAGGCAAGTGTGGTAGTCCATGATCCATTCTGAATCTTCTACGACGGTCATGGCAGGAAAACAGTCCAATCTGAGCGGATACTGAGCCGTTGTTTTAATTTTCAAGTGCGTGCCGGAGGTAGATTATAGATTGGTAACCCTTTCGGATGGGCCGAGCTGAAAGAGAAATAATTTTTAGAGGTCTGGAATGATACTTAGAACTCTAGCTTGTACGGTTATTTATATTGTGGCATCACCTGGAGGGTGAACAGTTTGTGTACTGGTCCTAGAGCCCTTTCTCTGTATATTAAGGTGCTCACATTACATACATCCTTCCAGCTTTCCAATTAGCTATAAAACCCAACCAGCCGTAGCCAATGCTAAATGCCAAGTCTCTGGATCCCCAGAGGGCATGTAACGGCTCCAAACATAACCTCTGCAAGGATGCATCAGCCACCAGGAGTTGCTGTACGCCTACATGGAACTCCGGCCGCCACCC
>JAACNH010002882.1:0-33954 GCA_019447015.1 Hymenochirus boettgeri
GTTGGTTTACCCCCTATTCCCTGGCAGGCTTGGGTTTCCCCCTATTCACTGTCAGGGTTGGGTTACCCCCTATTCCCCAACAAGGTTGGGTTTCCCCTTATTCCCTGGTAGGGTTGAGTTTTTCCCTATTCCCTGTCAGGTTTGGGTTACCCCATATTCCCTGGCAAGGTAGGGTTACACCCTATTCACTGGCATGGTTTGGTTACCTCCTATTCCAATGGGTTACACCCAATTCCCTGGTAGGGTTGGGTTTTCCCCTATTCCCTGGTAGCATTGAGTTTCCCTATTTTCCTTGGTAGGTTGGGATACCCCTATATCCTGGCAGGGTTGAGTTACCCTTTATTACCTGGTAGGATTGGGTTACCCCCTATTCCCTTGCAGGGTTGGTCTTTTCCCTATTCCTTGGTAGATTTTGGTTACCTCCAATTCTTTAGTATGGGTGGTATACCCTTATTTTCTGGCTGGGTTTGGCTACCCCCTATTCCCTGGTAGGGTTGGGTCACCCCCTATTCCCTGGTAGGGTTGAGTTACCCCTATTCCCTGGTAGGGCTACCCCTATTCCCTGGTTGGGTTACCCTCTATTCCATAGTAGGGTTGGGTTACCCCTATTCCCTGGTAGGGTTGGGTTACCCCCTATTCCCTTGTTGGGTTACCCCCTATTCCCTGGTAGGGTTGGGTTACCCTCTATTCCCTGGTAGGCAGGGCAAGTAGTGAAAGGGGCTCCATTATAACGGCACATACTTATACTGTAACAGAGGACCAGTGGGTCACGACCAGAACGGAACGGTCGTCACTTTGTAATATCCGACAATGGCTCGCTACTGTCACGCTCATCTTGGTATTGGTGGCGTGAGTGCACTGGTTCTTTCTGTGTTTCTTTAGGTACTTTTACACACTCAGTCGACTCTGCAACAAGCAAAAATAAAATGTGAAGGAACCAAAGTTATCAGCTCAGCTTGTTCTTACCATCATTTTTCCCTATTCCGAATGATTTACTGTTATCAATGAATAACACCCACAACCAAAAAAGTACCTTGCAACGTAAGGGAGCAAGCCCCCCTGGGCTTACTTTTGGAAACAGTATCAGTCCTTGCTCGTCGATGATAAGGCTGTATTGCCCCCAGCCTTGTGTCCTAGGCCTGGAAAATCAGATCCAGACTGGGTTAATTCGGAGGGGGGTGGGGGGAAACGTAGATTGACATTAAATTCAAAATCGTTAACACAAATCAATATTTAACTCATGTCATATAGTATGAACAATAATAGTTAATGGCAGACCCGCTAGGGCGAGAAAAAAATAAACCAGGGTACAAATCTCCCTAACGCTCCTAATTTGTCGCATGTTGCTATTACAGACTTCTAACGCCAGCTAACAATGCCCATTTAGGCAGCAGGGGAAACAGCCAGTCAATACTTTCTGGGTGTGATGTCAGCATAACAGCCTTAAGAGACGGAGGAGCCAGCTTACTTCTTGCCAGAATGGTGACCATAATTATCCCTTAAAAGGAGAAAACTCCCCACACTCAGAAGATACATTTTTTAGAAAACTGGCCGTCTTAAAATAATTTGATATATCATAGTTTGTCTTTAGAAAATGCCTTACTGTATGCCTGCTATGCTCTGGATGCCTCAGGGACACTGAGCAATTAGAAACGGCTACGGAGCTTACTGGCCTGGGCATGTCTGTTCAGACGAGCAGACGAGGGATTAACATTCAGCTCATTTGGCTGTGATGTCAACGTCAAATCCATAACTGACAGCGGCAACTGGAAGAACCGGAAAGTATTGTAAACTGGAAACCAGGACATTGTGCGGATTTTCAGGTTAGACTTATATTTTCACATTTCAACTATTTTTATACCGTTTTCGGGTTTGGGAGGGGGTGATTTACCATAGGTAAATTTTCAATTGTGGGCTGGACTCTTGCCCTTTAAATATCTGTGTTTAGTAATCTCAGTACTGAACCATTTTAAAACTTTATCAGTTTTTGTTCAGTGCAGGTAACACCGACAATTTCTTTACCTGTTTTTGTTTTAAAAAGATGGACTGCCCTTTAAGAAAGTTGAAAGATTGGGCGGCGTTTCCACCACTCTCTTGCCATCGCATCACGTCGCGTCTCCCAGGTAGGCGAGTCTTTAAGCAGAATAAAGCGCTGCCTCCCAGCTCGTACTGACCACGACGCGACACACACGTACCGGCGAGATCAGCTTCTTTGAGCGTAGCGTAGCTCCGGAACCGGGGATGGTCCGCCGTGCGAAGCTCGCGGGGGGCGGTAAGGGTCGGCCGCTATCGCTGCGGCTGCGGGCGTCGCTAATTCGATACTTCGCCGACCGATACTCGTAGTAAGGGAGATGCGGACGTGGGTCAGAGTGGACTGACGCCGTCTAGCACCTCGGAGAGTACGCCTTGCGGGACAGGCATCGATAGTCACAATATCCTGGGCTGTCGGGGCCGCCTGATGCCGTCACGTGAAAAGTCCTCTCACCTCGTCCCGGCGCTGCTGTGCTTCGTGGGTCGATCTCAACCGGCGGCTGTGGACAAAAGCGTACTGGGCCCTAGTGGTCCAGGGCAGGGGAGGATCAGGAAGTGGGCCGGTGGGGGATCCGCCGTGAAGGGGCGAGTGACGAGTGAGCTGGTCGCTTGTACGGACTGACGCCGGATCAGTGATAGTTAGCGAGAAGAGGGGCGGGCGGGAGGCAAGAACATACGAAGGACACTTGCGAGAAATTGATTAAAAGTGGTTCACGTTTCAAAAACCCGTGAGAGAACTAACTGCCGGCGCGAACGCAATGGAGCGGCCCACACACGGTGCATGACAGCGGCGGCCGCAGGACGCAGCTGGGGATAAGACACTACTAACACACCGGGGAAGGACGTTTATACTGTGGCTATAAACCTTTGGATAGACTGCAGTTAGAAGCATAATCATGGAGTGGGATTTAAAGGTAAGATGTGCACTTTGTATGAAGATACTTTTTTTTTGTATCAACATTTCCCCGTTTTGGGGATTATCATGGGCCAATTTAAGATTTAAAGTTAAGATCTCCTCCTTTAATAGACTAAAGATTTAAAATTACAATATGATTAGAAATGTTCTTATATAAACCAAACAATTTGCATCTCAAATCAATTTTTGTTTCGATGCTTGGAATAATTACCCTAGAGGAGGTGTGAGATCTGTCCGGATATCATTTCTTTGCTATTTTCTCAAGAGTTCCAGGAGAACCCCCAACCTTGTCCCCGGAAACATTTCCTCTGTCAGTCTTTCCAGTAATTTCATGTTGAATCCGGAAACTTTTTCAAAATTCTTTAATTTCAAATATTCGTACCACCATTTTCCTTCCTTCCTCCGCTAGCTGCGTCCAATCCGCGGCCACCCCACCACGGCCCCAGGATTCAGATATATAGCAAGTGTGTCTAACATTATAATTTAAAGCAACAAAGTGGGTTGAGTTCATATCCCCCTCTCCTTGCTGTCTCCACATGCCATGTTACACTCGCCTCACAATAAAGTGCAAGTGGTAGTTCACTCCAATGGGCCTCCTGCGTCTCATCTCAACGTCCCTCGCAAGAGAGGCTGTTTCATTACCATTTTTATTCAACAAATCTCAAGCCGCTTGGTGACCTCCGTGCATTCACCTCAATCAATCAATTCATTTCATCATCCCTAGGGAAACAGAACAGTTAAAAACCCACAACAGCTTTCTCGCTTCAGTATAAAATTCTCCCCATTTGGCTTAAATTTATTTAAAGCGTTTTTTACCCCAACAACTCCTTCAAAAAGTTATTTTTTTTAACCCACCAACCTGACACTGTGCACAAACCTATTGACCTACTAAACCCTTCCTCTCTGTGGCAAGCCATACTTAAATGATTAACTATTAGTCATTAAAAAAAATTACCAACATCTAAAAAGTTATTTTTTTACTCACTGACCTGACAACAAGGTATCCCACACCTACTCTGACCTTCATCCCTGAGGCATCCTACTTAAATGATAACTATATAAAAAAGAAAAACACCCCAGTGTCCTCTTTCATTGCACAGGCACAAGATTAATTGAGTTTGAAAACCTGCAAGCACAGACCCACACGATTCCCCCCTTCCAAAATGTGCCTTTCAAGACAAATGCAAAGTTTTATAAATTATATAACTTAAACGTTTTCCTTTCTAGCCTTTACTTTAAAAGGCAAGTGATGCATCACGTTGTATCTAGATGGTTGTAGGCCTTTGGAAAATATCGTGCATCTCTGGGAACAGGAGATTTTAGAGAAAATAAATTGCACAACATACACAATATTATCTCAAACAACGGAAGCCCAGAAAAACTGACAGCCATGAAAATATCCCTGTAAAAAACCTAAATAAAATTACAGAACCACACTCACTGGTCACCTGCATTTTTCATCAATAAAATGTTTGGTTTTTTTTTTCTTTTATAATAAGTCAATTTGCATCTGTTTATCAGGAAGGACGTCACAGGGAAAGGACGGGTCTATTAAGACGCGGCCATTAGTACTATTATTATGTGGATTTATATAATATCGCGCCAACACTTCCCTAACTCATTAAAATTACAGTATCATTCACAATCAGGGTCTCCCCTGCCCGATATCAAGCAAAAAAACAAAAGCGAAAAAAAAGACCAATAATAATATATAATCCATAATTTTATGTAGGCAGTTTCCTTCTTGATACCGAAAATAATTTTCAAGGGTTCCCCACAGATAAAAGGATTTAGAAAACTGGTAGAAATATAGTAGTCCAGTCCCTTATGGCAATCCCATGGTCCCCCACTACAAATCTAACCGCCTTGTTATCAGTTCTACTGTAGCACCCACACAGGAAGTCGAATTCCCCTACTCATAGAATTAATGAGGTTTTGGTAATAGTGTATAACCTCACTAAAAATGGGGATGATAAGCAATACCCAATCTGCGACTGAATGGAATTATCGTTATTTGCCATCCTAGATTACAAACATAAGCAGTCAGGTTATCATGTTTTTCGTGAAAAATGGTGCAAAATAAACTAAAAATCCTTTGTTCTCTACGTGCGTTGCGTGTGTTTCCTCCCTCTGGGGCACTCTGGTTTCCCCCCCAATCAGAAGACATCTTATAGGTGGTGTGTGTCATAAAGTGGAATTGATTTGTAGCTCTTCGGGACAGTGACTGATGTGAATTGAGTAATTAATTGTAAAGCGCTGTGAATATGTACGCTATATAAGAAATAAAATACATACAATACTGTATTTAAAATATCACTATATAGCACAGTTGGCAGGTCTCACCCTGTGTACAATAACTGCTTTCAAAGACACCCAAACAAAGAAAATATACAACCTTAATACCCATGCTCATTGATAGGGATAATGACCCTATATACAAACCCCATGATTCTTAGAAAGGTAATGCAACAAGGCTGATGGGAGTTGTTAGTTTTCTGCAGCACATTGAGTCCCAAGGTTCAACATACTGTTGTAGGTTGAGGCTACTTACCTGCTCACCAATCAATCTTTAAAACCTGCCTCCCCCATTCTAGACCCCCCCACAACCGTCGGTCCCCATATATATAAATCACTTCCTCTTAAAACTCCCTCCTTCCTTCTTCACCAGACCGACAGACCACAGAACCCACCTGCCTCACTCACCTTTACCCCAGCATGGCTCTCGACGCAACACGTCCCACATACACTGGAGAAAGCCCTCACCACCTATACAATCTATCATGCACTGCACTACACTCTGTCCCTGGGGCGGACCAACCCATTTGCTTAACAGGGGTGTTGTTGATTTAAATCACAGAATAGGAGGAGATCGTTTTCAGTAATCAAGGTAAAGTTACAATGTATTATTAAAATTCATTGTATACTGACAACTCCTGTATTTGATTTGCGCATCGGATTGTTAAGGTAGATTATGTGTACATACCTAAGCACCACGCCCCTCGCCCATGCACTTTGGAATCTTCCCTACTCATTTTCAGGAGTGGCCATGTAAGTTTGATCAAGTTTGGGAACTGATAGCAAGAAATGGGGGGGTTTCTGAATCAACTGGTCTATATCCAGAAGGGGGAGGGGCTGAGTGTACTGGGCTATACCACAATGATGTTAATAACTAAACATATCATAACGTTTAATGTAATCTAACCACATCAAGAATAACATGTAATGTAATAACTAACACAAATCATAATAACATGTAATCAATAACTAAACACATCACTAATAATTGTAATGTAATCACTAACTATATCAATACAACGTAATGTCATAATTAAACACCCTCAATAATAACATTTACTGTACTAACTAAACACAATATCATCTAACATGTACTTAATAACTAATTCAAGACCAACTTATGTAATAATTCAAACATATCAATAACACTAACACATGTCATGTAATAAACTAACCATCAATACTAACTGTAATGTATACTAAACCAATATCATAAATACCATGTAATGTAATAACTAAACACAATATCAATAATAACATGTAATGTCCTATCTACACACCATATTAATAATCCTATGTAATGTAATACCTAACACAATCTCAATAATAACATGTAATAACTATAACACAATATCAATAATAACATGTAAATGTAACAACTACACAATTATCAAGAATAACAGTAATGTAATACTGACGACAATATCAATAATAACATGTATAACTATACACAATATCAATAATAACATGTAAGATCCTACTAACACAATATCCAATATAACATGTAATAACTAACCATATCAATACTAACATGTAATGTTGAACAACACAATATCAATAATACATGTAATAACTATACACATATCAATAAAACATGTAATGTAATACTAACACAATACACTATCAAACATGAATCACTATCCACAATATCATAATAACATGTATGTAAAAACTTCACAATATCAATAATAACCTGTAATGTAAACTATACTCAATATCAATAAAACATGTAATATATAACTAAACACCATCACAATAATAACATAATGTAATAACTAAACTCAATATTCTGTTGTATTCAATTATACAACGGCCTTGAAATGTAGTTCTTATAAGACGTTTTCGCTAGTCTCCGCACCTGGCTTTCTCATTCAGAATGACTTGTACAAGATCTGTTGGCAATTACTGTACCCTGGAAATCC
Organism: Hymenochirus boettgeri; assembly: GCA_019447015.1. Taxonomy (NCBI): domain Eukaryota; kingdom Metazoa; phylum Chordata; class Amphibia; order Anura; family Pipidae; genus Hymenochirus; species Hymenochirus boettgeri. The sequence continues at coordinate 7,165 of JAACNH010002882.1, forward strand.
CAATTCGCATATCACAAAGCCAGGTGTTAAGGTGTGATTGGATAGTGCTAAGAGGTGTTATATGAACCCCAGATACGGTGTTTACACAGCATTGGTACATGGCAGACAGTTGGTGGTCGATCTGTTTTAAAACACCTACCTGGGCCGTTCCTATAACACCTCTTAGCCACTATCTAAGCACACCCTTACACCTGGCTGGGATAATGTCTAATTGGGATTCTCCAGGTACATAATTGCCACAGATTCTTGGACAAGTCAGTCTGAAATTGAGAAAGCCATCATGACTAGCGAACGTCTTCAAGAACTACATTTCAAGTCCATTTGATCTAATTGAATCAACATATACCATTACCTGGATGCATAGACCTCACAGCATAAACTCAATCTGCTAAGGGCAAATGAAATACACATACAAATACCATGTTATATAGAATCCATTGGAATAATAATATATTTTTAATATCTGATTAAAATACCAATTTTGTTACAAACCCAAACCTTTCTGTAATAACTGAAGATTTCCCTGCAATGTCCTATATGTGATATGGGCGTTTAAAATATATTTATATAATGGACCTGCTTTCCATATATGTCAGATTCCATTCACTATGAGCCTTCTACCTGTTTCTTCAATCAATGTCGTGAGCCAGAAAAAGATAAAGAACTTACCTTTTGCACGACCCACCGCTGTCACAACTGACGAGTCCCGACCCAGCTTTCCTGTTTTGAACATATTGTCCATTATTTGTGCAATGCGTCACTAATGAAATTTCATCAAACCAGAAGCGTGTTGGGCAACCTGTAAGTGTGGCAGCAGAGATCTCGCAAAAGGTAATATCTACGGTCTTTTTTCGTTCCTGTCTCCTATCAATTGATTGAGGAACAGAGGTAAGGCATAGCTCCTTAACCTCCAGTCTTCAATCATCATGAAGGAATAGTTCTCCCTTTTGCAGTGAACTATTCCTTTAAAGATCTGGACTGTGTGTACCCCCAGCTTTTTACAGCACTTACCACGGATTGCAGTGCGCACTTGTATCACACCCCGTTGTGTTAACCTGTGGGTATTGGTCCATACATAGAATACGGGAGGTTTGGCATTGCAGATTGTTTGACCGGGGAGATCCATAGAGGAAACGAATCTGATCTGTGTCCCACGAATTGTCAATCAATGTTTTATCTATGACTTACCACACCCGCGCGTCCAGTTGTCTAAGATATAACTGGGTGTGATTTTCATGGACTTTTTCACATATTCGTTTGTTCACCCTCATTCACAATGTCAGTTGGCGACTCGCTGGTTCTCATCTCATAGATACACTCACCTTGCCTCTCTAGATAGTTTTGCTCGCTCTGATTTGTTGGCCACCATACATGATACGATTACCATAGGATACCCGTATTGTACAATCCTATCATAGCAGGTAATGGCGACTGAATGATACTTTGCAAACAGATCAAATGTTTTTTTTGAAAAAAAGGGAAGGGATAGGTCTCCTCTTTTCTTGCCATTTGTGTCTCTTTTCGCCCTCCGTGCTTTTTCCTCATTTGAAGTCCATGCTGTCCAACTTTTCTACCCCTTAGGTCTACGAGTAGCAGTTGTAGACAGCCCCCTTCTGCCTCAGCCCCATCCCCTTCCCTTAGCAGAGTTTTACACTGGCTTCTCTTCTTTCCTCCGGACTGTCCGGCTATAATTCTAAGTGACTTCAAATTTCACATTTAACGATGCCTAAGAAATCCTGTCCCCTCTTCGCTTGTCCACCTAACGTCCTCCTCCCTCCAGCGTGGACCAACACAGGAACCCATAAGGATGGTCACCTCCTGGACTTGTCTACTAAAAATCTTTCGTCTCTCAGTTTTGCTAGAACTCCTTCCCACTCTCTATCACAATCTAATTACTTTCTCTACCCCCTACTCTCCCCGCTCCCCTGACGCTTCTCACATCTACTGTCTTGTTCTTACACCCCAGCAATAGACCTTCCGCTCTCTCCTCCTCTCTAGGTTCTAGCCCGCATCCCTCCTGTCTGATCCTAACCCGGATTCCCTAATACATTCTTATAACTAAAATGTTCCTATGGGCTTCCATCAAACCAAGAATCAATTCAAACACCCTGCTTTTAATAACCTTTAAATCCCTCGTCTCTACTGCACCCTCCCTACTTATCCTCTCTCTTGGTCCCTTATATTCCGGTCCAGGCCGTGCCCTTATCGCCATCCTCGGCAAGGAATCTTTCTCCCCAACCCCCAACTAACCTGCAGGCAGCCCCTGCCTTAAAAACCATTCCTCTCTACGCTTCCCTACCTTATAACTCCTCCCTCTCTCGCTTTGCCTGTGACATCCATTAATACTTTCACATCTAGACTGTTACCTCCTACCTTTATAACTCTCTCCTCTCATCGCTTTGCCTGGTGACATCCATTAATACTTTCACAGTCTAGACTGTTATCCTAACCTTTTAACCCCTCTCCTCTTCGTCTCGCTTTGCCTGGTGACATCCTTAATAAACTTTCACATCTAGACTGTTATCCCGACCTTATAACGCCCTCCCCGCTCTCGCTTCGCCTGGTGACATCCATTAATACTTTCATATCTAACTTTATCCTACCTTTTCAGCTCTCTCCCCTCTCTCCGCTTCGCCTGGTGACATCCATAATACTTCATATCTAACTGTTATCCTACCTTTATAACCTCTCCTCTCCCTCTCCTCTCGCTTCGCCTGTGACCCACCATTAATAACTTTCACATCTCGACTGTTATCCCTAACCTTTTAACTACTCTACTCTCTCCCTTCACCTGGTGACATCCATAATAATACTTTCCCATCTAGACTGTTTATCCCTACCTTTATACTCTCTCCCTCTTTCGCTGTGCCTGGTGACATCCGTTAATACTTTCCCATCCTAGACTGGTTATCCTAACCTTTATACTCTCTCCCGCTCTCAGCTCGCCTGGTGACATCCATTAATACTTTTCACATCTAGACTGTTATCCTACCTTTTATACTCTCTCCTCTCTCGCTTTTCGCCTGGTGACATCCATTACTACTTTTCACATCTAGACTGTTATCCTATATCCTACCTTTATAACTCTGCTCTCCCTCTCGTTCTCGCTTTGCCTGGTGACAACATCCATTGATATTTTCAAATCTAACTGTTATCCTAACCTTTCTAGAGCATCAGCATAACTACATGATTGTTCGCTCCTTTAATCACTTTGAACCTCACTCCCCCCCCCCCACTTGATCTGATATGTTGTCCCTCGCCACAAGATTGGTAAAGCTCTTCAGGGCATGAATCTCATTCCATTTTATACCTAATTACATTATTCCATTCTTAACTGAAATTGGTATTTAATTTTATTTTGTATCTATCTGTATAATGGCTTGCATTTTCCCCTTGTTTGGTATAATCTCTGGAGGTTAATAATGTACGCACTGCGTAGCCCCAGTGGCTCTTTATAAATAAACTATACATATATCATAGTTTCCGTTCAGGTTCAACTGTGGGCAGTGGGCTAGAAATCTCTCATAGCAAGGTGCACATTGATCACAAACTGTACAGCTGTTTCCGATCAGTGGCCTACCTTTGCTCTTTTTAAGGGGAAGCATCAACCAGAATACCTATCTTTAAGGGGGGAAGATCCTATTTTTCCATCCTAATGACCTTAACCGCCCATTCGCATTTTTCTGTGTATAAAAATGCACACCAAAATACTGACTTCCTGTTCGCAGGACTCCCCTAGTAGAGACCATTATGGTCTTGCCCTGACCCACGCCTGGGGTGATTCAGTGCTCATAAGAGATCTGAGCATGTTTGACCCATCCACAGCCAATCAGGAGAAATTACTGTTAGGACATTCCAAGGATGAGGTGCAATCTGGGAAAATAAAGACTGTTAGAAATCTGAAATGTCAGCTCACTAATGGTCAACAGCATGAACAGCAAGGGAATGAATCAACGATTGTTTATTCAAATGGGGAGGCAATTATGTAGATAACTAGTTATGGATAATTAAACTCAGAATTATAAAAATAATATTTTCAACTGAGCTTTCCCGTTAATCTCCATACGTCCACCATTTGCACTACATGTCCGGGACAAATACAATCTAATTTTACAGTGGAATTTTTAATGTCACAATCAGGTTCACCAGTATTCTACTGGTGCCCCTTGCGGAAGGGGGAAGTGAGAGACGACCGGGTGGGGTAGAGGAAGATCTGTGGGGTTAGGGCATTCCGTGGGCTTGCCTCGGACGTTCCTAGGACATGGATTACAAGCCCTGACTACAGTGGGACAAATCCTATCTAAACACCTTGTCACAATACCAACTAAAATGTCTAACGACTTCCCCTTTAGACAGACGCAGGAGGTAATGATCCTCCATGCTGACATTATTTTTCCTAACATAAAACATTTTTCAACGTTATATGTACCAATGGCAATGTAGTGGATGTTTCTCCGAATCCAATCCCAATACAGAAACGAACGCTCCGGCCAAAGCAACCAAACAAATTTGATCCCAAATATTTACATTAAAATGCAAGTCCAGCCTAAAAAAAAAAGTAACCTTAGAATGTCAATCACACCCCCAAACCTTTCACATTATCTTTACCTTTCCAGGTTCCTTACCTGTCCCTCACCACTCCTCCTCTGCGGCTGAACACTTCCTAGGATGCAATGTCATGCCCATCGTGGACAGCCGCGACCAGGAAGTAGAGCTCTGTCAGCACAAAAACCTCTGCTCCCTGTTTTTTTGCTCGAACGAACCGGCGCCCGGAGACGAGGTACCGGTCAGGTAAGTCCCTATAGTGGAATCTTTGAAACGTAAGATAATGTTGGGTTTTGGGGGGTATTACATGTTCTAATCCGTAGAACTTAGGAGAATTTTTTTTTTTCTTAAACAACATTATAAATCATTTATACAGTATACATGTGACAGAGGTATTGGTAAACCCGTACGGTATAGATCGTCTCCGTGTACCCCGGCTGGATGTTGTACCAGATGGAGTGATGATGGAGACTGTGATTTCAGTATACTTGGTGTTGGCTGGGGAACGGTTATTTTTTGTGTTGACTGTTTCCTTTAATGAATAATCCGGGGTTATTCAATAAAAGTTCTTATCGTAATGGTGCTAATTGTGCCCCAACCAATCCAGATGTTAGCTGTCAAATGTAATAAAATCTGATTGGGTGGGGCAAAATTACTCACCAATTATAACAATGAAGTTAGCTTTTATTGAATAACCCTTATTGGGTCCGTTGGGTTAAACAGTTTTATTTCGTGAGAAGTAGAAATCGATCCCTTGTTCTTGTGCGTTTCGGGGTGTAGACGGTCCTTTTCCTCGTCTCCCTGTGTTGCTCCACTAGCCGTATTTTAAAAAACAAACAAACAAATTAAATACATACAGGGATCAATCAAAACCTTCTTATCGTTTAAAATGGTGCTAATTTTGCCCCAACCAATCAGATGTGAGCTGTCAAATTTTAAATAAAATCTTTGGTTGGGCAAAATTAGCACCATTTTAAATGATCAAAGTTTTATTGAAATCTCCCTGATAATATTTGGCTCCCTAAATGGAAATTTTTTTTAAAGGACTGTCCACACTTAAAACAAAAAAAGAAATGGGTGGCTTGTCATTATCGTCCGGCAACCCCTGCTATTTTTACCAGTTTATTCATTTTGTAACCAGAATTTCATAATTTCTCTTCATTTCTGGCAAGGTTCCTCTCCTCCCTCTGCTCAATGAGCTTTAGAAGCTTGAGCATGTGGCATGGTGGGCAACAAGCTGGAAAGAGCAGTCAACTCATTGGTTGTGATGTCGCAGCTTAGTCAAGTGGACATCCCCTTTAAATAGACGTATCGTGGACATTGAATTGGGAGTCAATGAGTAATCCGGGCGTTAGAGCACGGCATTTAAATTAAGTACAGGGAAGGGAATTCAGGGGTCAGGGATACAATAAAGTTATGGGGATTTGTATAGAAGTTTTTCCTTTCCCTGTAATAAACCACACATTGAAGCTGTAGATTTCTGTACATTCCTAATAAACACTAAAACTCACATTGTGTGTCTTTAATAGAGAAGTTTCCCTCCTGGGTGGAACCCAAAGAACAGAAGCAGAATATAACTGGGTTGGTAAGCCCTTTAAATTTCTATTAATAGCGCCGTGCCTGGGTTTAGACCTCACAGAAAGATATACGAGGGGTTAGGGGTAAGCCCCTTTACCTTTCTATGAAGATCACCGTTTCCTGGTTTAGACCTCACGAACATAATATAACTATGGTTAGTAGCCCTTTACCTTTTCTAGTAATATCGCCGTTCATGGTTTAGACCTGTCAAACAGATTACTAGGTTAGGTAGCCTTTAACCTTTCTATTAATATCCCCCGTTTCATGTTGAGACTTGCACAGAAGCAGATATAACTCGGTTAGTAGCCCTTTAACCTTTCTATTAATATCCGGTTCCTGGTTCACTGCACAAAGCCGTATAACTAGGGTTAGGTAGCCCTTGACCTGTCTATTAATATCGCCATTCCTGGTTTACAACACCTGCACGAAGGCGATATACTAGGTTTTAAGGTACCCTTTACCTGTCTATTAATAGTCACCGTTTTCTGGTTTAGACCCTGCACATAAGCAGATTAACTAGGTTGGTCGCCTTTAACCTGTCTATAATATCCCATTCCCCGGTTTCATGTTTAGACCTGGACAGAAGCAATATACTAGGGTTAGGTAGCCTTTACCTTTCTATTAATAATCAAACCGTTTCCTTCCTGGGTTTAGCCCTTGTACAGAGCAGATATAACTAGGGTTAGGTGCCCTTTTACCATTTCTATTAATATCAGCACAGTTTCATGGTTTAGACCTGTACAGAAGCAGATATAGCTGGTTGGGCCCTTTACCTTTCATTAATATCCATCCCCGTTCATGGTTAGACTTCAGAAGCAGATCTAACTAGGGTTTAGGTACCTTTACCTTTCTAGTTACACGCCGTTTTCATGGTTGTTAGACCTGTACAGAAGCAATATCACTAGGTTTTAGGTAGCCCTTTACCTTCTATTAATTCACCGTTTCCTGGTTTACCTGTACCGACAATATACTAGGGTTAGGTAGCCCTTTACAGTTCTATTAATATCACCGTTTCCCCTGGTTTAAAAACCTGTACAGAAGCAGATATACTAGGGTGAGGTACCCTTTTAAACCTTTCTATCATATCACCGTTTCATGGTTGGACCTGTACAGAAGCAGATATAACTAGGGTTAGGTAGCCCTTAACTTGCTATTAAGATCCCCGTTTTCAGGGTTAGACCTGTACAGAAGCAATTAACTTAGGGTAGGTAGCCCTTTAACCGTGCTATTAATATCATCACCGTTTCCTGGTTTAGGACGGACTGAGCAAATAACTAGGGTTAGTAGCCCGTATACCCTTTCTATTATATCCCCTTTCAGTTTAGACCTGCACGAAGCAGATATACTGGTTAGTAGCCCTTTAACCTTCTATATATCACCGTTTCATGGTTTAGACCTGCACCAGAGCAGATTAACTTTTTGAAGGGTTGGTAGCCCTTTACCTTCTTGTATTCAACCGTTTCCTGGTTTAAACACCTGTACGAGCAGATACTACCTAGGGTGAGTATCCCTTACCTTTCTATAATTCCCCGTTTCATCATGGTTTTGGGACCTGTACAGACAGATCTAACTAGGTTAGGTAGCCCTTTCTTCTATTAATATTCAACGTTTTCATGGTTTAGACCTGCACAGAAGCAGAGCTAACTAGGGTTTAGGTAGCCCTTTACCTTTCTATTTATATCACCGTTTCCTGTTTACACTGCACAGAATAGATATACTAGGTTTAGGTAGCCTTTACCTTTCCTATTATTATAACGGGGTTTTTTGTCCCCAAAAAAATGGTTAGACCTGCAACAGAAGCCAATTAACTCGGGTTAGGTAGCCTTTACCTTTTCTACTTAATATCACCGTTTCCTGGGTTACCCCTGCAACAGAAGCAGATCTACTAGGGTTAGGTAGCCCTTTACCCTTTCATTAATAAATCGCCGTTTCATGGTTTTTGACCTGTACGAAGCAGATCTAACTAGGGTTAGGTAAAAACAAAAAAAAGGCCCTTTTATACCTTTCTATTAATCTCGCCGTTTCCCATGGTTTAGACTTACAGAACACAATATAACTAGGGGTTAGGTAGCCCTTTACCTTTCTTTAATATCACCGTTTCATGTTTACGACCTGCAACAGAACAATATAACTAGGGTTAGTGCCCTTTACCGTTTCTATTATATCACCGTTTCCTCCTGGTTTAGCCTGCACAGAGCATATACTAGGGTTAGTATCCCGTTAACCTTTCTATTATATCCCCGTTTCATGGTTTGACCTGCACAAAAAGCAGATAAACCTAGGGTTAGGTACCTTTTTCCTTTCTATTACTAATCGCCGTTTCATGTTTGGAACCTGTACAGAAGGCAGATATAACTATGGGTAGGTAGCCCCTTTTACCTTTCTAGTACCTTTCACTCATTAATAATCACACCTGTTTCCCTTTTTTAGTCACTGCATCAGAAGCAGATATACTCGGGTTAGGTAGCCCTTTACCTTTCTATTAATCTCACCCACCGTTTCATGGGTTTGGACCGTACAAAGCAGATATACGGGTTAGGTATCCCCTTTACCTTCTATTAAAACCCGTTTCAGTTACACCTGCACAGAAGCAGATATAACTAGGGGTAGGTGCCCTTTACCTTCTATTAATATCACCGTTCCATGGTTTGGACCTGTACAGAAGCAGATAAACTAGGTTAGGTGCCCTTTAACTTTCTAGTAATATCCCGTTTCAGGTTGGACCTGTACCAGAAGCAGATATAACTAGGGTGTTAAGCCCTTTACCTTTCTATTAATATCACCGTTTCATGGTTTACCTGTACGAAGCAATATCACTAAGGTGTTAGTAGCCCTTTACCTTTCTATTATATCACCGTTCCATGGGTTAGACCTGCACAAAGCAGATATAACTTAGGGTTCGGTATCCCTCTTAGGCAGAGTACAAGCAAGATTAATGGTTTGGGGTGGACTAATTCTAAGGAACCGATTAAAAACCGCAAATAAGAAAATCGACTTCCTTTACGAAACCCCCCCCCCAAAAACAGCGACAGTGAATATGGCAAACGCTGACTTGGCGGGTAACAATTTCTACCCATTATTATGACCCTTGATAGTTTGTCACGAGGTCCATGGAGCCATTTCCTTTAAATGGAGGAAGTTACTGTACGGACTGAGAAATATCTGGTCAGTAGAGTTAATCAGGAAGTTGATTCAGCAGAAAATCAAGAGTGCAGACGCCATCAAATTTTGTAACCTTTTTTCTTTTCAACATTTCAATCATTTTTTAAAAAAGCGAACAGATATTTACAATTAGCAGAAAATAATACGTAGAACAAAAAGGCATAAGCAAAAAAAAATATTAACGTTAAAAAGAAAAAAAAGCACTTAAAAGGGAACTAAAAGCTAAAAGAGCGAAAAGGAGGGTTCCCGCTGTGTGTCCCCCCCCTTTTCAAAACAGATTCTGTTTTTAAAGGGCCTGTCCACCTTAAACAAAAAACTGGGATTTGTCAGTTATCTGCCTGCAACACACTTGCTAAGTCTCCTTGTCTATTCCTGTGCTATTTCTTTCCGCCGCAGCGCAGGAGTTTCTTTATAGGTTTGAGCATGTGCAAGAGGGAGTACCGGTAAAACGGCAAACTCAATGATTGGTTGGAATGTCACAGTCACAACTTGGGACATAATTATCTGTAGTGTAATGGAGGAAATAACGTGCAACAGAATATATAGTTGGGGGCAGGTAAACGGACAATTTACTAGTTTTATTTTTTTGTTTTAAGCGTGAGATGGTCCTTTAAGACTAAAAGAGGTTTTGATTAATTTTATAGAAGAATTTTATAGAGATTTTATTTAAATACATTCAGACACTTCCTCTGTGAACCGGTTTCACCAATACTTGCTATAAGATGTGACGGGGGAAAAGGTGCCGTGAAGGAAAGGAAACTCAAGATTCCTTCATTTTATTTGCCCAGTCACTGGTTTGATGATTGATTAGATTGAACTGTGTATTGAATTGATCTTTTGTATTGATTCGATCGTTATCCGATCGTATACTTATCAACTACCACGGTTTGTTGGTTTTTTTGTAGAGTGTAAAGGATTAATTATGTTAAGGACAATACCACCCCAAATAAAAAAAATCGTAAAAAGCAAATTACACACAAACACAACCTCAAAGTTAGAAATATCTAGGAGATGTAGTCTATATCCTGAAATGCCTAATGTTCTGTTGACTCGGAGAAAATGCTGGCTTCACTGGTTGTATTCTAGTTATAGGGAGTCAGCTGATCAATGGGAACATTAAAAACTTTGACATCACAAGCCAATAATAATAGATTCCACTGATCATTGTCACACTCATTACCAGCTCAGACGATTGGAGAGGAGAAATATTGCGAAAGGCAGAGGGGAAGGGGAGAATAGCATCTTACTCAATGGCCAAGAACCACTTTACAGTACCGACTTCGGTTAATGTGTCTTGCCCTCCATTCTGGTGCCATCACAATAGGGAATGGGTAATTTCACCAAGTGACACATTGGCATGTGCCGGCAGCATTACTAAGAGCCCAGGAGTGTGAACATCTCCCCTTTTTATATCCTATCCTGCAGTTCTGAACCCAAAGTCTTCTATATTCACCCTGTGTAATGAAAGTCAACATCTATCTATCAACCAAATACATAGACCACACTGCACAATTGTGAATTTCCATATTAACCATGACTGGTATCAGTGGCCCCAACCGCGGCCTGGACGTAAGAGGCCCGCCATAAACCTCCTGTTTTGAACGAAGATCGCTGTTTTAGCGTTTTTAGGTTAATGTCAAACAACCTAAAAACTGGGTGTGTAGTGTGAAGGCATTATGGGATTCTTATAATTGATGTCCTTCCGTTTTTCGTTCCCAGCATGTGTTTACTGCAAATGGGGTAAACCCGTGTCTAGTGTGAATAGCCTAAAAAGAATAAACATCAGTACAACGTGGTACGGCAGGCTAAACAAATGGCTCGCACTGTGGCAGAGTGGGGACCTCTATGATTTTAAAGAGAGGGGGGAAAAGCAACTAGTAAATACATCAGCCACCCCCCCCCAGGATGCCGCCTAATAAATTCAACATGGACCGTTATGGTAAATCATCAGGGCCTTAAATATACTCACTAACGGTAATATCTCTTTAAAACACCTTTCTTTTACAGCCCAGTACGGCACTGATGTCTCCTATTTTGGAACGTCTGGAAAACGTTCAGTCTATTGGCTGTCTTCTCAGTAGTGATTGGTCTATCAGCCAGGCAGGGGATTAAATAGAAATGTATGCTTTCCTTTCCCTTTATCCTATCAATTCTGATGGGAATATCTCCCCCATCTCCATCTCCCATGTACCCTAATGCAGACAGCTGTGATCACTATTATAAGCACCATCTACCTTCCCTCCCACCAGAAATGATTTTATGTTAACCCTTTATCTAACAAGTAGTTCTGGAACGAGGTAAGAATTTTATTATGCCCCATTTAGACCGTACTTTCTATCATTATATTCTTTATTTCATGGCGTTCTGCTTCGTGCTCGGATGTTAAAAGCTTCCATTGAAGTCAACTAGCAGAGGATTCTGGGAGATACAGTGTTGTTCGGGATATCACTGGGTTAATGTAATAATAAGAGTTCTCTGTGTTTAACATTATAAAATAGTATTGCAGTCTAGTTTTATAGACCACAGAGAATGATGGCGCTATAAATAATAGACCTGTCAAACAGTGCCCCCTATTGGCCATTACGGTCTGTAATGTCCTGTAGTGGTGCAATGATGCATCAGCACACAGCCACCCATTATATTGGATAGTTTTGTGCGGAGAAGGTTTTGCAAGGAAAGTAAATGCAGTGAATGGAGATGGTTAGAATTGAAACATGCCCGGTGTTTGGATGGAAAATCCACACTGACCATTGGTGCCTCTGCTACTTACGTTGTCCGTCGTACCAGGCCTTGCTTAATCATGTTGAACTTTCTATTCTCCCTGGGTCGTTGCCCACGCGGCACTGTACAGCCAATTACCGTAATTGCTAACAACGTCATAGTCCACCTAAGCAGAAGAACAACCGCAGACTGGGCAATGTTTCAATTTCGATAGGAGTAAGGAGGTGATTTTTACAGGGACAATAATGTCCCCTGATACACACACACACCAGGTGCTAAAAAAGCAGCAAACTCGGGCCTCGTCAGCATTTCCTCTGTACTACGGATTAGGAGAAAATTCACCCCGTCTATGTGCAGAAAATTAACACACGGATAGGGGAAAAGAACTAAATTTCCCAGGTATCCCCACTGCGGTCGGACGATAGTAAGAAGACCCATGTGGCGCTATAACATTAGTCACAGACAAATGTCATGAAAATTTGCCTTTAAATATTGTGTGGGCTATAAAAGATGAACTAGTGGTTTTTCCCTTGAAAACTGCCATTTAATATGACTGACGATCTAATGGTGCAAAGACAGAAAGAAATCGTCCATGATTGCAGATAATCCAATCTCTGTTCTGACCTTCCAGCACATGGGTAATATAATATGCCCCCCTTACAGTGTAGTTACGGATATAAACACTGTCAGGTCCCATTCAAAAATATCACGTGTGTATATAACCTTGCAGCTTTATTTATGTAATTTCATTTAATCTGTATAATGGCTTGGACTCATCCCTGTTTTGTATTTTATAATGTAACATTGTGCGCGCTATTAAATACAATGATCATATCACTGTCTGTATCTCTGTTTGGAAGCCACATAGAAAGGCACTGGCCATACAAGGAAATCACATTAACATATTTCATATTAGACCACACTATATCACACACAGGTGGTTTTAGGGTGGTGGTAGGGGGAGTTCAGGTAACCAGAATCCCCCTTTCTGCTGGTTTATTTATCTGCAGTTCGGACACCCTTCAGATCATCAGAAATCCAAGGGTCGGTGTGAAAGGGGATTAAACAATGGAGCCAAGATACAGACATGACACATGATGTTATGAGTCTGTTCGGTTACGGCGACAATCACGCTTTGAGGGCGCTTGTCGGCCAAGATGGCCGCCTGGTCGCTGCCCAATCACCTGATGAACATCCATTTCGGCCGATAAACCGACCACACACGGCACGATTGTCAACCACAAACAACACTCATCTCATACACATCGTGAGTCCAGGGAGTTATAGGGACAATGTTTGTTTTTATATAATTATTGTTTAAAACCTGTAGCAAAGGAAATAAGGTTTCCATGTTTAGATATTTACATATCTATAAGCTAATATGTTGGCACTGCCCTAATGCCGTCCGTGATACCATTGCGGAAACCCTGTGCTGGCCCCTGACACACAATATACCACACACACCTATCACCTATCTCACCTTGCCGTCACTTACCAAAGGTACTCAACCACATTCTGCCCCCCATTCTCCAATCCATCCCAAGTCCTTTAAGAAAACTCGCCACATTCTGAGCCCCCTGTTTGGACATAAACCCGTCATCGCTAATTCCCTTCCCGCCTGTTGGCGTCACAAAGGTACCCCAGTACGGCCCCTGTATCAACAGCACAAAGGCAAATGACACGGATTAATAATTCCACAGCAAACATTTCTAGTTTATAGAGATTAGACAGGAACGGACCTTTCCAGGCATCAAAAAGCGCTGTCTTTCTTCCAAGGGACTCTGTGTCTGCGACCTACATGACAATCTTTGTGTTACAAACCACTGCAGCTAGGTCCTAGCTCTCTATAGAATGCCTAGTAAATGTATAAGATTAAACTGGGTAAATAAGCTGTCTACTCTCTATAGAATGCCTAGCTGTAAATGTATAAGATTAAAGGGTAAATAAAGCTAGTCACTCTCTATAGAATCCTAGCGATAAATGTAAGATTAAGCTGTAATAAAGCTGTCTACCTCTATAATGCCTATGTTAAAATTAAGATTAAAGGGTAAATAAAGCTAGGTCCTACTCTCTATGAATGCCTAGCTGTAAAATGTATAAGATTAAAGGGTAAATAAAGCTAGGTCTACTCTCGATAGAAATGCCTAGCTGTAAATGTATAAGATAAAGGGTAAATAAAGCTAGAGGCTACTCCTATAGATGCCTACTGTAATGTATAAATTAAGGGTAAATAAAGCTGGTGTCACTCTCTAAGAAGGCCTAGCTTAAAATGTTAACGATTAAGGGTAAATAAGCTAGGTCTACTCTCTATAGAATGCCTAGCTGTAAAATGTAAAGATAAGATAAAGGGAAATAAAGCTAGGTTCCTCTCTCTATAGAAGCCTAGCTGAAATGTATAAGATTAAGGGTAAATAAAGCTAGGTCTACCTCTATAGAATGCCTAGCTGTAAAATTATAAGATTAAGGGGAAATAAGCTAGGTCTACTCTCTATAGAATGCCTAGCTGTAAATGTATAAGATTAAAGGGTAAATAAGCAGGTCACTCTCTATAGAATGCCTAGCTGTAAAATTATAGATTAAGGGTAATAACATCTAGGTCACTCTCTATAGAATGCCTAGCTGTAAATGTATAAGATTAAGGGTAATAAAGCAGTCTATCTCTATGAATGCCTAGCTGTAAGTGTATAAGATTAATGGTAAATAAAGCTAGGTCTACTCTTTATATAATCCTAGCAGTAAATGTATAAGATTAAGGGTAATAAAGCCATATAAAATTAATTTTAAATATAAACCATCCATACACTATAGCCCAATGTGTTTACAGTTTACAAACAAAGCAATTTAAATTAACTTAACGAGATAAAGGGGCGCTACAACAACAGAGAAATGCTTTATTGGCACCGTCAAGCATTATCAACTTCAGCGAAGCGAGGAAAGAAATTGAACAATACTTAGGTGCAATGATGGCGCCACCTGCGTTTCTCATGAATAATGCAGCCTATGCAGGCTGAAAAAACACAAGCATGCAGTATAATCCCAAAATCTGGAGCAGGGTTTGTCAATAATTTGCCCAGTGCCAGGGGAAAAAATTTTGGCCGAATATAATCCACACATTTAGCCTGGGTTGACTGATTAAATTTAAACATGATCTTAAGACATTTTGCCAAATTAAAAAAAAGTCCAAGTATTTGTCCAGTAGATGGCGATCTTGCTCCATCACAGAACTCACAGCAGAGAGTGAAATTAGCAATTCACCATTGGCTATTGTTGCTTAATTTCTCTTTTAAACATTACAATAACTGTTGTTAACCAGCTGGATTTGCATTCAGTGGTATGTTGTAGAATAGTTAGAATAATGTTTGACTTGTTTATGTGATATTATGTATTATACATAACATAAAGTGATATGGGCATACATTACATTAAATAGTGCATTTTTTTTTAAGGAAACCTTTAGCTAAACTATGAACGAATTCCATCATTGCTTTTTTCCTTACCATTGAAATAAGTGGCATTGTGGGAAATATCTTTCCTGACTAACAGAAGGGAATCACTAAAGTAAAGGTCACTTTTAGCATAAAGCAGGGCATATAGTTACAGTTCAACTGTTACGGCTATTTCCTATTGGATTCTTCAAACAGACTTACCTCTGAGAAGAAAATCCTTCTACCGTATTTCAAAGCCACCAAGCGAAAGTAATCTCTCCAGAGAAGCTCAAATATCACCCTGGGACAGAGAGGAAAGTCAGTAATTATTAAAGACTTAATTCTCTAAATAATTCTTTTACATCAGGAATGGAAACCAGGTAATAGCTGGACAGATTTATAAATTTCAATGTAAATAGAACTTTGATATTGCCTATTGAATGCACTGAATATCATTATGGGTTACAATCCACAGAATGTCTCCAGATATCATAGCAAATAACACAATAGTGGCAATCAAAATACAACAATTCACTTGCGTAACCGAATAGAAAATCCGGTATGCCCCTTTAAATTTTATTTCTATTTATTTTTGGTAACTTGTCCTTTACATATATTTAGGGGTTTCTAGAACAATTCTACTTTCAATTATACTACACTCATAGTAAAGGAGTGTTGGGGGATTAGATATCAAATATGAATTATACTCAATGCAGTAACTGACTGTTTAAGCTCTCCCACAGTCTTGGTCACTGATAATCTCCCATCTCATGTCTTACCTACCGCCCTTCTTCATAATGATCGGATCCAGGAGCAAAGGAAGGGAACTACCCAGTATCTCGCTCCTCTGCTGCTCTTCTGAAACTGCACATGTGCTTTAATCATTGTTATTGCAAAAACAACCAACAGCTAATTTGGTCCAGTTGACCACATGCGCAGGGGAAGATCTCTGGCTGTCAAAACAAACCTTTTGTTTATATCTGCAGGATAGAGAGAGTTTCATGTGCAACGCGCTCACCAATATGTGCTCTGATTTGCTGTCCGCTCCGTTCGTATTTTTGATCTGCTCGTATATGAACCTGGGAGACACGCAGCCCAGCGCTAGCCTGTAGGTTCAAGAGAATAATGAGTGAAAACAAGGCTGAGAGGTAATAAGGACAAAGATGGAGTCCATCCTAACTAGACTTACCCTGATTTAAAGAGCAGAAAAACTGCAGTTTTATATTGATGCGTCACGTGGCCTCAATTTAATTCCTAACTAGACATATACAAAGTTTACAAGAATCCCCTCTCTCTCTTCTAGGTAATAACACTGGAGTGTCTGAGGTCACGACCCAGTGGGAGGGTCAGTAACTGCAGGCCCTCCGTGCTGAAAGATCACTGTGTATCTTTCATTAGGATTACAATGAAAGGCAAGAGATCCATTGTTTTAATTAGACATTTGTCATTAAGTCCGGGGAAAAAAATCACCCCGATAAACCGACAACCCGCAGAATTATAGTTGCGCTAACATATTCACTCCAGTTAGCGACTCCATGGATGCGAATAGTTTAATGCCAGCTATATTGTGCCATAATACAATTATAACATGGTACAGCATGTTAGACATATAGATTGTGGTACACATACAATACACCCCCCATCACCCCCCCCCCGTTTTAAACACGCGTCATCATCCTCGTCCCACTGTGGAGTGCGCGCACCAGTAGGGATCGGCTATCCAATGGCGCACAGACAGTGGGAGCGAATGTGTCTTGTGATCCACGTCCCTTACACTGGCTTTTAGTATATAGGATTAGGTTTTATGCGATTGTAACACGGGTTTTAATTAAAAATTGTATTAAGCATTATGAGGGGTCAATATGTGTTATTTGGTACTTCCTAGGTGAATGAAAAGAGAATAGAAAGTAGGAAAAAAAGAGTGGTGCCGATTGTGAAAAGGTGGAGGGTTATTTGCATGAGGGAAAATAAGTTTTGATGTATAGAGTATACCACTAGAAAATAAGTTGTAATATAGGGAGGGTGCCACTAGGTGCACTATGTACATGGGTTATAAAGAGAGTGTGAATTGAGACTCGAAAGGCTTGATAATGGCCCAAGAGCCGAAACATTGTGTGTCTTATTTCTGCATCAATAAAATATGATTATCCCTGGAAAGAAACGAAGGATAGGACAGCCCTACTTTATTTAAAATATTCTCTCTTTAACAACTGCAGTCACATTCACTAGAAGGTAAACCACTACATAGGAAACGGACAGGTAAATGATTATTCATCATCAGTCTCATTGAACTGCATGTTTACCATGTCACGTCATAGGATAATCCTAAAGCAATCATATCAATGACAATAAGTACAACCTGAAAAAGAATCTTATTACTGAGTGGACTCATATTACTATCCTAGGACATCCACGGATATTCTACCACGGAGCAAATTAGTGGAATAATCCAATCAACTTAGTCCATTCCGAGTGTCTTTATAGGAGAGACCAGATTCTGTAAACACACAATAAGGGCAATTGATACTATATACAATGATCATAAATACAATTATGACTTACTATGGATCTTGTAAATTATATTCCTAAAACAGTGCTTGGCTAGGTCGTCATCAGTTATATCAGTGCTTGGTAGGTCGTCATCAGTTATAATCAGTGCTTGGCTAGGTCGTCATCAGTTATAATCAGTGCTTGGCTAGGTCGTCATCAGTTATAATCAGTGCTTGACTAGGTCGTCATCAGTTATAATCGTGCTTAGCTATGTCAGTTATAATCATGCATAGCTAGTCAGTTTAATCAGTGCATAGCTATGTCAGTTATAATCAGTGCATAGCTATGTCATTATAATCAGTGGCATAGCTATGTCAGTTATATCAGATGCTTTAGCCAAGTTCATCTGTGTTTTAGTAGACACTGGAGGACCTTGTGTAGTGTAAAAATAATGTACGCTTCTGACATATTTGACAGACAGTCCAAACCAGCTGGATATCTAGACCATTGTTAAGCCAAATACTGACTGGCAAATTTTATTTTTGACCACCATACAACTGACCATTTAAACCATCTTGTCTGGTCTGAAAGGACCCTACATTGTAAAAATTAATTCCCTGCGGCAGGTTAGTGGATTGATTATTCCTATCCCATATATTTTGTTGAAAGCGCCAGCATGTACAGTTTTCATTGCCAGTTTGGTCCTGGACTATTCGTATTAAAATAGTGCTGAAGCACTAAGGAAGACTGGCAGAAGCAGTCCTTGTTAATGCTGGTGCTCCTCACAGAACACATTGAAGGTAGGAATTACCAAGTCCTACCCCCCTACCCCAGGTTACTTTTTCATTTTAACTGTGCATTATAGTTCTCCTTTAATCATGTGTAACTAAATGTGTGACATAGTGGTGGGCAGTTTATTTTAACATTAGAGACAGGTAGCCACACAGTGGCAACCAGTTTGCATTTGTATATATACATTCTGTATCACTCCCACTTGGAATAGCCTGATCCAGATTCATTTACTTTCCCAGTTGACTCCCATGTTAACAGAAAGAGAGGCACAAGGGATTTAACTCACCGTATCCCAGAAGTAATGGTGTAGTTCTCTGCAGGCTTGTGGTCTCTCCTCCGCTACGGAAAACGCTGTCCTTGGGTCGGTCAGAGGTCTAAGGGAAATACAGACCATAAGAAAAACTCATCCAATACAATTTGTACTACATAATGCGCCCCCCTGTAGTCTATATTAGAGAATTGCAAATGGCACGTTAAACACTACAATTCACAAGTAGATAGGGAATAACACATAGTAATTAAGGTTGAATAAGACATAAGCCATCAAGTCACACCTATTCAACCCATTTTTTTAACCCTACTAAACGTTGACCAGAGGTAAGTAACTGTTTCTTCTGTGACATAGTAAGAATAGGTAATAGGTAATGTCCATTAGAGAGATTATCAAAGAACTATAAAGTCTTGGAAAACGGAGAGAGGTCCCTCTGGAAATCGTTACTTCCTGGTCAAACTCCTCGTACGTTGGGACTTTTCCCTCTCCAGACCGTCCGGGAGAGGCTTCAGCTTTCTGGCATCTGGAACGTTGGTCGCACTTTGCCCTGGGTTTCCACTGCTTTCCTGAACTGAGTGTAAACGTCTGGCAGCTGCACATAGAGGTAAAGAGAGGTCAGTCTCTTCCGATTGGTCTAAACAGTGGATTAAATATTGCTCCGCTCTGTATGTATAGTTATTTTATAAGCGCCACTTGGGGACGCAGCGCTGTACAGTAGCGTAATACAATAAAGTCATACAAGGGGGATAAATACATAGATAGTCAGTACACTAAATAGAAGTGCTAGAGCTTTGCCCACAAGAGGTAGAGGTCCTGCCCCTTAGAGCTTACAATCAGTTAGGTGGGTAACACACCTATACAATGGAATGGGTATAAGTAACCATACACTAACTGTTAAGGGACCCCATAACATATTATTCTGACAAATTGTGTCCATTTTTTTTTTTTAACCAAAAAAAAAAAATCCACGGGTAAACCCTCTAGTAATTGGCCATGACCGTCATGTGTGAACAGCAGTGTTGTATTACGGTGTCGAGTTTGGAGAAGAGGGACACATGAAAAACACATAAACAAGAAATGTACAATTTGTCAGGCCCCTTATACACCAATCCCAAATACTAGCGAGGCAGAGAAAGCTCCCTATACTTGAGAGGAGGAGTGAAACGCGTTCCACCTGCTCCGTTTTTTACAGGTTTCACCTACCATACAGCCACAGATGGCACGACTGATATGACTGGTAGCTATACCAAAACCGTTTACTTACTGGTGATATGTGTCTCAATATCTGTGTCACTGCACACTAGGACTATAGTAGAGCATTAATAGTGAGTGTTAACCTGAGTGTATTTATATGCTATCCCTTCTGATAATAAAGGACTTTTAGTTATTCCTACATATAGAGTGTTACAGCCTATATTTTTGATCTCTATTGTTCCTTCTTATATATGTAACACATGGGTTTTCAATAAGTTCTTATTGTTTAAAATGTGGGCTAATTTGCCCCAACATCAGATGTTAGCTTTTAATGTTACATAAGTTTCTGATTGGTTGGGGCAAAATTAGCAACATTTTAAACGATAGCAACTTTTTGAATCTCCCTGTCTCCTCTCTCAATAAGACACATACAATTATATTTGCCTAGTGCCTCAACCTTCTCTCTATAAGGGCATGGCACACTGCAACGCAAAAACGCATGCGATTTGTTGCGTTTTGCGCATGCATTTTTTTCATCAATCTAGAAAGATGCATCAAATGCGATTTAAAATGCGAACCAAATCGCAAAAATGCGCATTTTCGGTGGCTTGATCAATGACATGAAAAAAAAAAAAAACGCAAGCGCAAAAAAACGCAGCAGTGTGGCCTCTACTAGCACACCAGTATCTAGTCAAGGAAATGATAAGACAGAACCAATGTAGAAGACGTTACCTAGACACGTGTCAAACGAGATCCTCTTGTGATACGCGTTGACCCCCAAACGTTTGGATTTGACGCCATGTCGCACACACACTGCTTTACGGCATTTTCAAGTCACTTTTCCTTTGTGGCCTGAAAAACAATAACAAAAACCACAGCAATGAAAGGATCCATGTCCCTATATGAATAGTTGCTAATCAATGGAATTCTTCATTTGGGGTTGAACTTGCCCTTTAATTAATAACATTTCCTTTGGAATGTGAAGAAACCCATTACTCTTCTTGCAGTGCCACACCCGACACACCTGCCAAGCTGCTTCACCAACATCCCCAGGACGTCTTCTGGTGTCCTTTCCGTAGAGAGGTTACTGATGGAGGAAAACAATCATTATCACCACCACTGGCTCGGAACTACAGATGTTTTTAAAACAAAAATGCCTGGTGATGACCATACACTATTAGATATTGTACCACAGAATATACCAATCAGGGGGAACATGACCCATAATAGCGCTGTCTCTGCTGGCATAACCATATTAATGTGTCATATCAATTGTCATTCGGTGTAAGGCCAGCATTAGAGAAATAGAACAGTGCTTTATTATATTTTACAATGTTAAATCAAATTTATCCACATGTATTATGTGGTGTTGTATGTATTGACATTATCATCAGTGCACAAACCCTAAAACACATTCGTTGAAAGTCGACAGGTGTAGGACTAACCTACAGTAAAATTCTCTTTTCCACCTTCCTCTGCCACTCAAACAGGTTTTTACCGTTCGCTCTGAGCTCTCCAAGCGTGAACATGCCAAATCGCAGTTTTGAGGTTTAGGGGTGATCTGCTATGTAAAATTTCATTTAAATGGTGGAACTTGTCATAAAGTCAACAAAAGTGTTGCTATTGTCTATTACATTGGTGCAAACATCTGCGTTAAGTTCGCGAAACTTCATTACATGTTTAACGTGGCCTTATGATCAATTGTGTGTTGCTGGTGCACACTCTGTAATATCCTTAGTCCTTCTTCCGCAATTCGGGATATTGTTAAATAAGTTTATTATTTGGATATCAAAATTTAAAGTCAATTGTATTTTACCTTCCTTTGCCTTTGATTTCTCCAGGTCCTGCACACTTTCCAACGGAACTTTAGATAATGTGGTCCGGTCTTTGGGAAATTGTAGTAATGGGTCCCAACATAATGTCTGGGATCAAAACAATACAGTGGATATGTTGATCTGTCGTTACTTGTGAGCCCAGTGAAGAACCTGAGAAACAGGAAGACTGAGGATATTAGAAATCTTGGAATTAAACCTGTGTATGTTCTATACTGTCATTCAAATAGCACCACACTGTGGTTAAACCGTTAGGAAGTCATTTAATAGAACAGCACCACTGGCTTTCAGACATCCTTAAAGCAAGCCGGTACAGCTTAAGGGCATGTCCATCTTTAAACAAAAGTACTGGTGACTTGTCAGTTATCGGCCTGCACCTAATGCTATGTTTCACAGTTTATTACATGATATGTAAGAAGATATTTAAGGGTGTGTCCCACCCCCCACGTTTTTTCCTGTGGGCCAGAAAACCCCCCCAAACTCAGACCTGAATGGTCCTAAAAATACAGCTTCTAAACAGTTACTTGGGGCTGCTTCGGCTTTCTTCCGAGCCTGGACCTGCAGCGGGCTTCTGTGATTGGCTCAACAACGCGAAAATTTTATTATAAGTTCTATTTATTCCTGGCAAAGGCATCTCTGCCTCCTCCCTTCTGCTCAATGAGCTTTTTTAAGCTTGAGCATGTGCAAAGGACAGCAGGTGATACAGCAGTCAATCATTGGTTGTGATGTCAGCAATGGTCACAGCCTTGATTGACTGCATGGAGGGAGGAGCCAGCTTACTAGGGCCATGATTATCGGTTAGTGAGAGCAGGCCACACAAGCACTTTTAACGATGTAAAGAAGCGCACACCAGTGTGGCCCATTGGTGGTGGGCGTTATCGGAGCGCTTGCGATCCGCACTTTTTCTGCGCAATCACATACACCTGAACGTGCAATATTACGCAATCACAGCAACGCCCACGTGCATGCAGAAACCACGCCTGTTTAAGGAGTGCTCAAAAGCGTACACGTGCGGCCTCATCCAATACCGGTAATAAAGTACAAAATCAACAGGGTTGGGGCAGGTAACTGACAATTCACACCAGTGTCACCCGCCCTTTCCCTATAGTAAACCAAAACTATATTATTTAGACAGCGCTCCATAGAAATCAGTGCAGGCTGCAGCATCCTATATGGTTGCATTTTTTTTGACTGTCAATAATGGTTGATATTTATCAAATATTAATTACCACACCCCAGGATCATGCAGTCACCTGTTATGTTTAGATTCAATAACTGAAGTTCAAAAAAAAAAAAAAAAAAATAAAGTCTTGCACATGCCAGATGTGTGTCCCACGCTGTGCGTTCCATTGTGCTCCACATCATTCCTCCCGCACAAACCGACACAACAAGGTTCCGCCAGTTAAAAGGGACATTCCTTAACTAGCGCACCTCGCTGTCCTTATTATAACCGAGAAACAAAGACGAACGACTGATTATTAGTCCCGGGAAGCTGTGTAAAACTATACAGAAAACACTTGGTGTAAACTTCTAGCGGTGCATGCTGGGGTTTAGTCCCGGGCAAATAAACTGTTAATTTAGCGTTGGGGTTATTACCTGGTTGTCGTGCAGACGTAGATCTTCCTCAGCAGGCAGTGATTACCCTGGAACACATGGTGCTGTGGCTGGCGCCCACTGATGTGTATGTTTCTACAGATAAGGAATGGTGGTTGGAGGCGGGGTTTCCCACTAGAGCCCCACCCACTATGTCATTAGGTAACGTGTAGGGTTATTTATAGCACAGACATCAATATTGCCTTCTGATTGGTCACTAAACCCAATCAATTAATGGGTAGAAATCATGGACCCTGGCAAACTTCATTCCCTCACCTGGTAGGGTTGGGTTACCTCCAATTCCTTGGGTTGGTACCCCATTCCGAGGTTGGGGTTACCCCCTGCCCTGTTGGGTTACCACCTATTCCCTGGTAGGTTGGGTTACCCCTATTCCCTGTTGGGTTACCCCTATTCCTGGTGGTTGGTTACCCCTATTCCCTGCAGGGTTGGGTTACCACCCCCTATTCCCTGGCAGGTTGGTTACCCCTATTCCTGGCAGGGTTGGTTTCCCCGCTATTCCCTGGTGGGTTGAGTATCCCCATTCCCTGCAGGGTTGGTTACCCCCTATTCCTGGCGGGTTGGTTCCCTCTTCCTGTCAGGTGTTGGTTACCCCCATTCCCTGGCGGGTAGGGTTACACCCTATTTACTGGCGATATTTTGGTTACCTCCCTATTCCCTTGGTTACCATCTATCCCTGGTAGGATTGGGTTACCCCCCCTATCTCCTGGTAGGATTGGGTTACCATCTATTCCTGGTAGGGTTGGTTACCCCCTATTCCTCTGGTAGGGTTGGGTTACCATCTATGCCCTGTAGGATTGGGTTACCCCCTATTCCCTGGGTGGGTTACCACCCTATTCCCTAGTAGGGTTGGGTTACCCCTCTATTCCCTGGTAGGATTGGGTTACCCCCTATTCCCGGTAGGGTGGTTACCCTTTCCTTGGTTGTGGTTACCCCTATTCCCTGGTAGGGTTGGGTTACTCTCTATTCCCCCTGGTAGGATGGGTCTACCCCTATCACTGGTAGGGTTGGGTTATACCCTATTCACTGGTAGGGTGGTTTCCCCCTATTCCCTGGTAGGATGGGGGTTACCACCCCTATTCCCTGGTAGGGGTGGGTTACCCTTTTCCCGTTTGGGGTTACCCCCTATTCTCCTGGTTGGGTTTCACACCCTATTCCTCAGTAGGGTTGGGTTACCCTCTATTCCCTGGTAGGATTGGTTACCCCCTATTCCTGGTAGGGTTGGGTTACCCCTATTCCCTGGTTGGTTAACCCCTATCCCTGTAGGGTGGGGTTACCTCTCTATTCCCTGGTAGGATTGGGTTACCCCTATCCCTCGTGGTTGGGTTAACCCCGGTATTCCCTGGTAGGGTTGGGTTACTCTCTATTCCCTGATAGGAATTGGGTTACCCCCTTTCACTGTAGGGTGGGTATCCCCTATTCCCTGGTAGGGTTTGGGTTTCCCCTATTCCTGGTAGGTTGGGTTACCCCCTATTCCTGTCACGGTTGGGTTACCCCTATTCCCTGGCAGGTAGGGTTCCCCCTATTCACTGGCATGGTTTGGTTACCTCCTATTCCTGGGTTACACCAAATTCCTAGTAGGGTGGTGTACCCC
The DNA here is from genome assembly GCA_019447015.1 of Hymenochirus boettgeri. Classification (NCBI taxonomy): domain Eukaryota; kingdom Metazoa; phylum Chordata; class Amphibia; order Anura; family Pipidae; genus Hymenochirus; species Hymenochirus boettgeri. The sequence goes on from JAACNH010002882.1 coordinate 32,380, forward strand.
CTATTCCTGGTAGGGTTGGGGTTACCGCCCTATTCCTGGTAGGGTTGGGTTCTCCCTATTCCTGGTAGGGTTGGTACCCTATCCCTGTAGGGTTGGGTTACCCCTATTCCCTGTTAGGTTGGGGTTCCCCCTATTCCTGGTAGGGTGGGTTACCTATTCCCTGGTAGGGTTGGGTTACCCCTATTCCCTGGTAGGGTTGGGTTACCCCTATTCCCTGTTGGGTTACCCCCTATTCCCTGGTAGGGTTGGGTTCCCCCTCCATTCCCTGGTAGGATTGGGTTACCCCCTATTCCTGTTAGGTTTGGTTACCCCGATTCCTGGTAGGGTTGGTTTACCCCCTATTCCCGGGCAGGCTTGGGTTTCCCCCTATTCCCTGTCAGGGTTGGGTTACCCTCCACTTTCCCCAACAGGTGGGTTCCCTCCCCTATTCCCTGGTAGGGTTGAGTTTTTCCCTATTCCCTGTCAGGTTTGGTTACCCCTATTCCTGGCAGGGTAGGGTTACACCCTACTTCACTGGCATGTGTTTGGTTTACCTCCTATTCCAAATGGGTTCACCCAATTCCCGGGTAGGGTTGGGTTTTCCCCTATTCCCTGGTAGCATTGAGTTTCCCTATTTTCCTTGGTAGGTTGGGATACCCCTATATCCTGGCAGTTGAGTTACCCTTTATTACCTGGTAGGATTTGGGTTACCCCTTCCCTGGTAGGTTGGGTTACCCCCCTATCCTGGTAGGGTGGGTTCCCCCTATTCCCTTGTAGTTGGGTTACCCCTATTCCCTGTTAGGTTTGGGTTAACCCCCTATTCCCTGTAGGTTGGGTTACCCTATTCCCTGGTAGGTTGGGTTCCCCTATTCCTTGTTGGGGTTACCCCCTATTCCTGGTAGGGTTGGGTTACCCTCCATTCCCTGGTAGGATTGGTTTCCCCCTATTCCCTGGTAGGGTTTGGTTACCCCCTATTCCGGTTAGGGTTGGTTTACCCCTATTCCCTGGCAGGCTTGGGTTTCCCCTATTCACTGTCAGGGTTGGGTTAGCCCCCTATTCCCCACATGTTTCCCCTTATGCCCTGTGGGTTGAGTTTTCCCTATTCCTGTCAGGTTTGGGGTTACCCCATATTCCCTGGCAAGGTAGGGTTACACTCCTATTCACTGGATGGTTTGGTTCCCTCCTATCCAATGGTTACACCCCATTCCCTGGTAGGGTTGGGTTTTCCCCTATTCCCTGGTAGCATGAGTTTCCCTATTTTCCTGGTAGGTTGGGATACCCTATATCCTGGCAGGGTGAGTACCCTTTATTACCTGGTAGGTATTGGGTTACCCCTATTTCCTTGCAGGGTTTGGTCTTTTCCCTATTCCTTGGTAGATTTTGGTTACCTCCAATTCCTTAGTATGGGTGGTATAACCCTATTTTCTGGCTGGGTTTGGCTACCCCTATTCCCTGGTAGGGTTGGTCACCCCCTATTCCCTGGTAGGGTTGAGTTACCCCTATTCCCGGTAGGCTGACCCCTAGTCCTCTGTTGGGTTTCCCCTCTATTCCATATGTAGTGTTGGATTACCCCTATTCCCTGTAGTGTTGGGTTTA